>MJUU01052500.1:0-29220 GCA_002080025.1 Modiolus philippinarum | reverse complement strand
GGGAGTGTTTTCATTTTGTTTTTATTGGAGAAGAAGTAACATGTACATGTTCCAACACATCGGACGAATATACACACTACTACTACTCTATGTGTATTATACGAGTTTTCCATATCATTACGATCGAGGCTTCAAAAAAAAATTTCTGTTTTAGAGATCGTGTAAGGCAATTTTTTTCGAAGCCTTGATTCATATAAGGCGGTCACCGTAATAATTATGCCTTATGAGAAAGTCTACATTTTTGGTGCTAGATCTCGCGTATCGAATCAACTCTCTTACTTGCGGAGTGTGTTTCGCAGTTGATTTGTTTCGCGAGATCTAGCACCAAAGACTTTCTCATAAGGCATGGTTATTACGGTGACCGCCTTATGAAAAAAAGGCTTAAAAAAAACAAAAACAAAAAACAAAACAAAAACAAAAAAAACTGTCTTTTACGATCAGCAGCAACAGCCTACTAAGCTCACCTCGTTGCGCAGCATTGTAACTTGTTGAACATGTCAGTAACCACGAATGGACTATAATCATTCATCTTAACCGATTCATTCATGAATAAAATGAAGTAGGCAAACTACATCCAAAGCATTCATTACAGCTGTCACCCAAACATGCATCATGCATACCAATATGGTTGCATTGCGTTGGACACGTCAAATTGTCAATAAGTCGAAATGTATTTTACCATTCTACCGTACCAAGTCGCTAAGTCATAAATTTTAGGCCAAAGACAGCATCCGAAGCATGCGTTGAAGTTTTTGTCATCAAAAATGCATCATACATACCAACATACTTGATGTTGGACATGTCAGTACGCGGAAATAAAACATTTAACAATTCTACCTAACAAAGTTACTCATGCGTAAAATGTAGGTCTTGGAATCATGCATTGCAGTTATCAATTCATTATAAATATCAAGATTATTGACGTTAGGCATGTCAGTAAACGGGAATAGACTTCAACCATTCTGCTCTGAAGAGACGTAAGTTGTCGAAATGGCCATTTGCAGAAACGAAATTCACGATAATTTTTTTATTTTACTTAACAAAGTTGCTGAAGCATAAAGTCATTTCAAAGACACCATCCCAAGCGTGCATTGCAGTTGTCAACCATGAATACCAAGATTCTTGATGTGAGACATGTCAGTTAGAGGGAATTTACTTGAACTATTCTACCTAATCAAGTAGACCGCGAACACAGACAGCATCCGAAGCATGCATTGATGTCGCATTCATGATGGTAAATGTTGGACATGTCAGTATAAAGTGAATTAACTATTACCATTCTAACTAAGTTGCTCATACGTACAAGCATTGCAATTGTCATCCAAAATGTATCATTCATACCATCATGGTTGATGTGGGTTATGTCAGTAAGCATGAATTAACTTAAAAAAAAAACAAAACTATTCTTCCTAACCTTATATGGACGAGGACGCTAAAAAGTTCTTTTACAGATATAGTGACGTTTTAGTGAAGGCTGTTGTTGTATTTAATTCGCTATAACATCATAAAAATACACAGTACTTACGTTCCTGTCTCTATCAAGAAATTAAAGAAATTTGTTATTTGTTAAAAAAGAAAACGATTTGGGTTCTGTTTACCCTGTATTGGTTGACTTTTGCCAATGGATGAGACTATAGGAATCTTACACGGGTGGGTGTGCGAGACAAGGAAATCTCAGACACCAAAGGGCAAGATTAAGGATGTCTCTGACGATGCTGTACCGAGTCAGAGACTGCCTAATCTTGCCCGCAGATGTCTGAGATTTCTTTGTCTTCCACACCAACCCGTGTTTGATTCTTTTTCTCACCCTACCAACACGAATGACTTGTTGACATTGGACATAACGTCAACGTGACCAGGCGTAACAACGCGATACTGTTACATTCAAATAATTCAAATCATAACACATTACTGAATCATTTTCTAGTCTTGTCCTCCCAGTTTTTGTTTATTGTATTTTTACGCTGTAATTTCTCATATATGTCAGAAAATCTGAAGTTCACCTTCATGTCGTTTGTTTACATTCGGGAGTTACGTCCCTTTTCTTTGCAACGTCATAACATTTGAGCGCGGGATTTTTAAAAGGCAATTTTAGCTTTTAGCTTTCCGTAAAATCACACTACAGACTGTAACATTATCAGCACAAAACACACCAGTGTAGCAATAATTATGACTTTAATTATGTTCGAATAACCGACAAACTTAAATTCATATAGAACGACGATCACCATAATTTGGCGGGAAAATGTGCGTGTAGCTTGTCTCACCAACGAGTGAGACAGAAAAATCTCACCCAGGTTTTGGTTACATAGAAAGCATCCACGGGTGAGATAAGAATTTCACGTGCGGAAATACATTATGACGTTATCGACGTCATAGTAAGTTGCTTAAACATGGCGGACGCCAACTAGAGTCTGGTTATACAGAAGCTTATATTTTGTGAGAAAAACAATCAAACACCGTTGAAAATGCAAGATTAAGAAATCTCAGAAACCCTCGGGTAAGATTTCAATGGTTCTCTGACTCGGCAAGCCTCGTCAGAGAAATATTGAAATCTTACCCATGGGCGTCCATTTTTTCGATCTTGCACTTTCAATGGTGTTAGATTGTGTTAATCTGGACACCCATACGAAAATCCTCTTTTCGATTATTTTCGCGAAATACGTTTTAACCCATATAAATTAATTGTATTTTCTGTTCGCTTTGATCGAATCAGTTCCCTTATTTCCGAATAATGCATGAAAATTATGACTTTTGATGCAGCAGTTCTTTTGTTGACTACGCCTTTGTCATATGTAGATTATATAATTAATGAGTTTTCTATAGTAATTTGCTATCGAGGTGCTTCCGAACACTACTGCAACAGAATAGGAGATTTGACGCCCCTTAACACCCGTTTTAAACTACTATTTGTACCAAGTCTGGAACATTGCGGTTAGGGACCGACCATTTAACCTAAAGGGGGTTATGTTTTTTTTTTCTTGACAGAAAATTTATTTCTTTTTTTTGGCTGGAGTCACTACAAATTATAAGGCACTATTTTTTATAGTACTATTTTCGAGGTCTGTCAAATATTGGCGTATTGAAATAGTGAAGTGCCCCCTGACAATATTATGGCTTTGACATTTTACACAATCTGGGCACACAGAAGCTATAGTTAGTCGTCATATAAGCGGAAGGTTGATGCATCATTAAACCTGGTTTAACCCACNCCCCCCCCCCCTTTCAAGTTAAATGGTCGGTCCCTTAACAATTTGTCCGTTGGTTTTGCACCTGCTGGGTCTTTTTGCAATTCGGAATTCGGCTCTTGACAATTCTGTTTGATTAGTTTGTTATTATCCTTGTTTAACATTAGGCCAAATATTTATTAACTAACTATAAAATACGACGCTATTTGGACTGTTTATGTTATCTATTGTCTACTTTGTTATAAAGGCTTTTTAGAGACTCTTGTTTTGTTCCGTTATTATTGGATCCAAACAGAAACAACTTTAAAGCAAATACCATGTACTTTTATCATTGCAAGCTTCAAAAAAAGTTTGTTATCGATACTGGCTTTTCTTAATGGCAGTGCATGAAAATCAAAGGACAACATTAGTAATTTAAAAGCATCTGGAATTAAAGCTAAAAGATCTTCTTATCTTTACAACAGAGGAATATAATTTCATATTTAAGATAATATCGCAAAGATAAAATGGGTTTTCTGTTATTTGACAATTCCAAAAACTTTACAAAAGCAAGTTATGTAGTCAAGTGTAAATCTAAATAGCACGACTTGAAGTACACTTGTACTTTCGCGAAGGACTTATAACCCAGAAAACTCAGAAAGACTGAAGTATAATTTCCCATCATGAGAACTAGGGATATATAGAATCCACAACAGCATCGAGTGAGAAACGACATTTCTATACTAGAGATAGTTAAATTTTCAAATTTTTAAACGCGAGGCTTGCCGAGCGTTTAAAATATTTGAAAATTTAACTATCGAGAGTGTAGAAATGTCGTTTCTCACGAGATACGGTTGTGGAGTTTATTTCTCTAATGATTTCAAGGAGATTTTGGACAAAAACATGACCCCCCTTTTCTGATGATCCGAAATAAATGTGTTCTTTGAGCGTGACGTCAGCAGGCATGGTCGCCTTTTTTCATGACGTCACAATGGTAAAGTCGGAAAACGGCAAACATATTTGACGTCATAATTGAATTTCATCCAATCACTTGCAGAGAACAAAATTCTCTCTAGAGAGGAGAACAGTATTTCTCCAACTGTTCAAGAAACGTGAAAACAGGGCAGAAATTAGAGAAAAACATTTCCATTATTATAGTAAACATGTTTATATTTGTCTCTATTAACAATAGCTCCCAAATAAACAACCACTATGACAAGCTAAACATTCGGAAACTAATGGCATTTCATACGAGCTTTCGTTTTGAAACGTTAAAAATGTTTACCTCGGTTGTCAAGTCATTCAAAGATTACTAATGTTTATTATACAAAATGTATTGTTATAATTCCTGTAATATGGGGTGGTATATTTGCATTTTGGATCACATCATTCGTAAGGCATTGATTTTGCTACAAAAATATGATAAATTAAATCATCATGTAAATATTTATCTTGAAGGAGGTACATGTACATCCAATTGTATCGAAATTGATGATGGATCGGGAAAAAAAAATCCTAAAATTGTGTAAAAATTTGAAGTGCGAGAGAGATATAGAAACAATTCTTCGCTTTTGAAAAAAAGTTCTTGTCCATTTCGTTTATTGTTGCTTTAATTTTCTGTTATTTAATATATTTATGTTGTTCCCAAGGTGCGACAGGTACTCAGATATATCGATTTTGTCGATTTTAATACAACTAGATGATAACAAAAAGTCCAGGAACATGTTAATTTGGTGTGATCGGTACGGTCTTTACTACAACACGTCAGTGTGATCGGACTAAGGAAATCGGGTCCATTGATTGATTTGAGCAGGACATGCTACCTGATGTCACTCCCGGTTTTCATGGGAGTTCACACTATGAGTGCCTCAGTTTTTAATGTCGTCTTTTTATTTCCTTGCATTGTAGCTGTGTCACGTCCTTGTTTTGTCTTTGCTTTTCTCTGTTGCTGTTTTTGCCATGTCTTTGGATTTCGATTGTTGTGGTCTTCGCTTGCCTTGTTCCTTCGGCATTCTACTGCCGTTGTTTGTTGCATAGGTCGAAAACAACACACAGTTTATTTGTACCAAATGCCTATATGCTATATCAAGTTGTTAAGACAACATACTCTGCCCTATATTTGATATGCTACTTGAATCAAATCTACCACCATACATACAAATATGTAACAATGAATCATGTTGCAAAGGTCAAAACAACCAACTCATAAAGCAAAAGCACCTTTATTGCCAATTCGAGAGTAGATATGAAATGTTGTCTAAAAACAGAACAGGGCTATCAATGGTAACTCCCTCGTCAAAAACTCTGTAGACTTAGCTAATTTTGGCTTTTCCTTTAGATCATATTTGCATTTTTTTTTGTTTTGATTTGTTTTTTGGTTTTGGCAATTGTTATACATATTTCGGTTCATGGTCTTCCAAATGTTTTGATTTGATCTGCAACGAAGACGGTGCCTCTGTTGGTGGACTGTTATTTCCAGAGGGTATTCACCAACCTACATATACTTTTGAGCTTTCCCTTAAAACTGTTTTGGAATCTTGCAATATATATATTTAGAATACTCTATTAAACTATGGTGGTATATGCAAATGCAAAAAATATGTCCGTCATGAAAATTTGTCTAAAATCGAATAAATTTCTTTGGAGAATAAGTCCTGACATCGATTTTGCTAAGAACTAATATCCGAGGTCCAATATATTCCTAGAACTATCTTTCAAACTGGATCGAATTTCCTAGGAATACTTGTATCTGGACATATATATCACTTGCATATCATCTTAAGGCGATTTTCATGTTCTGAATGTAAGCACCTTGCATAATTACCTAAGTTATATTATTGATTTTCATGAAGTCCATATTCTTAAAACGATTCTCAACATACATGTAATTGATAAGAACTAAACTTACACAGCCATTAAAATTGTTTTGTTGTCACAATTCCCTACATAGAAGCATACTTTCCTGTTATATCTGACAGATTGTCATTAATCTTGTATTGATTGCATTCTTTCGGATTAAATAAAAATCGGTTATGAAAGAGTGTCTGGCTTGCTAAATGTTTTTTATCGTTTAATTCGGTCAAGGCTTGAATTTGAATATTGTCTTCGTTTCATCTAGGCCATGAATATTTACTTTGTTATTTTCTGACACGAGACACGATGAACATACAGTTACAAATCCATAGTCCCCTATTGACAAGAGCAGTCATCGTGTTATAACGTTTCGAGACAATTTCTGGGTTATGGTTCATATGTTTTATTGAAAGTTTCAGTAAGGACATCATTTGAAATAGTCCGACATTTGATGTCATTAGTAGAGAATGTATTTCCAATACCCACATACCGATACATGATGCAGGAAAGGATATGAAGTAGTTGCACATGAGACAAAGTCTTTGCGAATACATGGTAAAAACAAGCAATGGAACAACGCTTTTACTGTTGTTCACCATGAGGGCTTCAACATACCTCATAGTAAGTTCAATACGGCCCCTAGCACAGGTTTGAGTGGAATTATTTGCTAATTGTCGAACAACGCTACATCCACGTCTTTTCTGGTCATGGATGCGGGATTGTCAACAAACATTAATTAAAATTAAACTGGCATAGTGCTCCTACAATCACGTTGCCAGTATAAGGTTATCACTTGCCCTTTTGCTTTCTGAAAAAAAAACAATGTTTGCAAAAGAGGATAATAAAAAACTTACCAAACAAAATTGTCAAGAGCCGAAATCCTAAGGGCAAAAAGACAAAGCAGGTACGAAACCACCAGAAATATTGTCAACTGCAATGGTCATTGCTTTGCCCTATTATTTCAAAAGAAATTGTGGGTTAAACCAGTTTTGTAGCGCATCAAAATTTTCCCTTCCGTTGCAGTAAGTCTACAGCATTATTTTACTATTGAAAGGTTTTAGACAGTAAAGAGAAATGCTCATCCCAGTACTAAGTAATACAATAACTATCGAATCACAATTTGGGCCAAACATCAAAATTTGCCGCAGGAAACTTTTTTATTGGTCGTATGTGACGGAATTGTTTTACGCCTTGATTAAAAATACGGACAACTATGCCTTATGAAAAAAACCCCGTGTGTTGACAAAATTGTCAATACTATATATATCTGTTGACTGCACAAATCCTGAGAATGGCGTAACGAGGATTTTAGAATCTTTGATCAACAATATTTTTGACAAATTTGAAGGTAATGTTTTCCGAAGACAATCAGGATTTTCCCTTTCTAATAGCAGCAATATATACCTGCTTCTCTCTGGTAAACGAATATCGGAACAAAAGGGGAAATGGTAAATTTAAATATAAAAAATCTCAAAACATGACAAATTCATATTTAACATGAAATGAGACAAATATGATTCAATCTTTTTATAGGCCATGTTCCAGTCTATGGAATTGTGTGTGTCGCAATTTATCGGACGCAGTAGTCTGACTTGAAATATTTCCACGGGCATTGCCTATTGAAACAGTATCTTCATTTGGGAGTTTCAATCACTTTAAGTAGAATTCTTGGAGAGAAAAGTTTTATTCCTTTTTTGTTAAAAAATGGCATTTACGTTATTCAAAGGAAATTCAGAAAGTGATAGATTGACACGCAAAAGTCGATTATATAAAGAAAATTATTGAGGTAAAGATTTGTGGAAAACAAGCTAGTAACATTGATTTTTGTTTGCATGTATAAGTAAATCCTTGTCATCAAGCAAAAGAAGACTTTTATAAACAAAGTATAAACGGCATGGTGGGCCAAAGTAAGAAAGTAAAATTACACCAAATATGCAAATTAAAAAAAAACAGCTAATATATCGAAAGTTAATCTTTTTGCATTTTCAAGAAGGCCGTACTGGCTGAAACGTTGGGCATTCTGAATCTTTCTATTCCCTACAATCTTACTATTGCTATATCAATGTACAGAAATATCAAGTTCACTTCCTGCCGAGCAATACGTGAAATAAAGAAATTCTTGTTATCTATATATAATAACTAAAATAATAATAAGAATAATAAGAAACGCAGCAAAAACAATAAGTCTCGTTTGGGAGACTTAATCACTGACGTAACTGTAGTTTAATTTCTACAAATGGCCATTTTGACATCTTTTGTCTCTTCATAGCAGATCAAATAAAAAAATATAGACCATAAACCGAAATATGTATAATGCTGAACACAAAACAAAAATAACCAGTATGAATGAATGCAAAGTCAAAAACCGGGTGACATAAAATAAGCATTAAAACTGAATACTCCAAGAATGATTTCATTGTTTTTATAACGACATAGTGGTATTCAACAATTTTTAAATCGAAAGTATTCAATCTACAGCTTTCCGGGCTAACATTTCGTATTCGTTGAAAAAATTGTTATCTCAGCTCTTAACTTTAAGATATAAGTTACGACTTTTATTTCAAAATTATAAACTGACCCAACACGGAGCGTCGTTTTCTACTTCTGCTTATCGAGTAAATAGAGCACGCGATAGCTAGTACTAATTCTTCGGACTTTCTAATTCGGCATGGTTATCTTTTCGACCTTCTAATTAATCTGGGTTTCAAAACATTCCATCTTAAACAAGCATTTGAAAGACCCTTCAATAGATATTAGCCCAAAGGTGAAAAAAATAATTTTGGTATGAGCTGTGATTCAATACCCGTTATTACTTAGTACTGGGATGAACATTGCCTTTCAATTGCAATTGCTGTTGAGTTGCTACCGGACACTGCTGCAATGAAAGGGAAGTTACGGTGCGTCATATATACTTTGTAACCCGCATGTCCTTCTGTCCTTTGGATTTTGGCTCGTGACGGTTCTGTTCAGAAATTGTCTTATTACTCTTATCGTTTGAATTTATTTATTCGTATATTTATCCGTATAATTCAGATATTAATGAAATTCTTCTCAACTTATACGTACAATAAAATATTTCGGACGAAGTCTTGCTTTTTGTATATCAAGCTTTTTTAAAACGACTTTCTCTAAGGGGATTTTAGAATAAAAACAAAATGTCTCCCGTCTAGGATACGTACATCAGTGTCAAACCATCTAGACAAATGTAAAACTAATTATACTGTAGTGCAGAACAAAGCCTTATATGTATAAATTCCATAGTATTAATATACAAAATAAACGATAGATATGGGAATGTCCAGAAGACATACAATAACAAAATTTATAATTAGAGACCATCACATAATCTTCAGAGATTACCACTAACAAACAATGCAAGACGAGCTGTCAATATCGGTAAATGAATTTAACGAAATGTTAAATATTTTAAGAAAGGATATTGATAAGCCGATATAGGAGTTGAGGGCTATCAAGATAAGGAATATGTAGAGGAAATTAAGAACTTTAAATCAGTATTCTAATCGTCTTGTCACAGAAGAAAATGATGATATAGAACTTTCTCTTAATCCACATATGTTTTTTGAACTTTTAAAATGTATGATTCGAGGTAAAACTATATCATATTCTTCTTATTTGAAAAAGAAGGATAGAAACATTGAAAAGGAATTGGAAAACAAATTGAATGAATTAAATTCTGTTTTTGAAAAAAAAACCTTCTGGAAGTGTGAAAGGTAAAATAAAGGAAGCTGAAGATCAGCTTGTCACCCACAGGGAAAAAAAGATAACTGAGATCATGGCACGGGCTAAAGCCAGATGGGAAGCAGAGGGTGAAAAGTGTACAAATTATTTTTGCAATCTTGAAAAAAGGCATTATACAGTAAAAATAATATCCAAATTAATATTGTATAATGAAGAAGAAATTACAGACCAATTTGAAATTTTAAATGCACAAAAAAGTTATTATGAAAAATTGTATACGTCAATTGATCCAGTGTTAACTGAAGAACATGAATCTTTGTTTTTTGATTCAAATAATCCATTTTTGAATAAGTTAAGAGATGATAATAAAATTCAAGCTGAAGGTGATCTTATACTTGTTTTGAATGCCTTCAAGCTCTAAAGAAAATGAAATATGGTAAATCCCCCGGCTAGACGGTTTTTCAACCGAGTTTTACAAATTTTTTTGGAATGATATTGGTAAATATTTAGTTAAATCGTTAAATTATAGCTTGGAAATAGGTTCTTTTTCTACAAGTCAGAGACAAGGATTGATTACATGTATTCCAAAGGAAGGCAAGAACAAAACTTTGTTAAAAAATTGGAGACCTATTACACTGTTGAACGTGGACACTAAAATCGCATCTACTTCCCTGGCTAATAGAATTAACCTTTTCTTACAAGCATTGTTAGTGAAACTCAACAAGGTTTTGTTAAAGGAAGATACATAGGGGAATGTACCAGACTAATTTATGATTTAATAGAAAGAACAGAGGAAGAAAATATTCCTGCTTTATTGGTTTTTCTAGATTTTGAGAAGGCTTTTGATAGTCTTGAATGGTCGTTCATAAATAAAACCTTAGAATTTTTAGAATATGGTTCATCATTTTGTAGGTGGGTCAAGACTTTATACTCAAACACACGAAGTTGTATTATCAATAATGGCCACTGTTCTGATATGTTTGATATCAGAAGAGGAGTACGTCAAGGAGATCCTTTATCCCTTATTTATTTATTCTATCTTTGGAATTGATGAGTGCAGCATTAAAGCATAACCCTCATATATCAGGTGTACAAATTAATGGTTCAGAATATTTACTTAGCCAATATGCTGATGACTCATCTCTCATCTTAGATGGTACTGAAACATCACTAAGGGGATCTTTGTTCATATTGGGAAAATTTTCTGGGTGTGCTGGTTTGAGAGCAAATTTGGATAAAACAGAAGCCATATGGACTGGTTCGAAAACCTATTCTAAAGATAAACTTTTGTCTGGACAAAATTTTTTTTGGAATCAAACAGGGAAATTTAAGCTGTTGGGTATAAAATTTGATTTATACAATGTTGAACTTTGAGGAAAAGTTAGAAAAAGTAGAACAATTATTAAACTCATGGATATATAGGGATCTCACATACTTAGGTAAAATAACTGTCATTAAATCCTTAGCTTTGCCGATTCTTATTCAATCTCTTACTGTTTTACCCAACCCCCACCTATTATTATTAGAAAAATACAAAATGTCTTCTTCAATTTTCTTTGGAATGGCAAACCGGATAAAATTAAACGTAATGTTATGATAGGCCCATATGATACTGGAGGTCTGAAAATGTCACATTTAGAATCCTTCTGTAAAGCTTTGAAAATGTCATGGATTAACAAACTACTTGACCCACTTAATATGTCACCATGGAAAACTCTTATTATTGATCAATACACCAAATATGGTGGGGATAAAATTTGGTTAATGACGTCAAATGGAATTAAGACTGTTGCATATACATTTAACACCTTTTGGAGGGATATATTTTTAAACTGAAGTAGTTTATGTTGTAAGACACCAAACACAGCTGACGGTGTTTTGAACCAGTCCATATGGTTTAACGAATCAATTAAAATAAATAATAGAACTATATTTTTTCAAAACTAGGTTGATGCTGGAATAGTTTTTATAAATGATCTTCTAAAAGAAAACATGGATTTTATGTCACATGAAGAGTTTGAAATACAGTTTACTATTCGGAGCAATTTTCTTCAATATTATTCGATTCTACACGCCATACCAAAAGACTGGAAAAATATAATAGAAGGCTCTTCAAAATTAATTGAAATAACAAACTCAATAGTAAAAGGAAATGCAAAGTCATTTAAAAATTTTTATAATAAATTTTTGTTAATGATTTCGGATTCGCCAGTTAAACAACAAACAAAATGGTGTGAGGAATTGGGTATTGAAATTTTTGATTGGGATGTTATTATCAGCGACCATTTCCAATTACAAAGAATAATAGATTCATTAATTTTCAGTACAAGATTCTCCATAGAATTTTTAAGCACAAATGATATGTTGTATAAATTTAAAACAAAGGAATCCCACTTATGCAATTTTTGTACTGAGACAAAGGAAACTATTCTTCATCTATTTTGTGAATGTCATTTTATTAGGAATATTTGGCTTAAATTGGAGGAAATACTTAAAAACAAATGTGCACTTTCTGTGAAATTTAGTCCCAAGGACATTCTGTTTGGTTCAGACACATTCAGCTTACCTATTAATTTTCTTATTATTGTTGTAAAATATTACATTAATTCTTGCAGATATAATATGTCTAGGCCAGATATAAAGGGTTTAATTCTATTATTGAAAAAAACACTTTTGAAATAGAAAAAATGTCAGTAACATGGTACAAATCTGTTGATTGAAAATAAGTGGCAACTATTAAAAATATTTGGAATGATACATAGAGGTGTCGATTAATATGAATGTAAGAGAATGGTTTGCATGGGTATGTGTGTGTGGTTAATGCAATTCAACTTCACTGGGGGCATATCACAAATGGACAGTGCGATGTATGCGCCCCATGATACTTACTTTGTACTATATGATTGCGAGTATGATTGCGTAAGGGAGATGTTATTTAGAATGAGAGAATTTATACTCCTCTGTGTGTCTATTGTAATAATAATTTGTTTTGTTTCTTTAAAATTGATCTTACACCAACTTCTTTTTCACATGGTACATGTATAATTAATTTATACTTAGAAAAACAGCTCTTTATAAAATTATACAATTACTTTGATAAATATATATATATATAAATATATTTATTTTATGCATTATATGTAAATCACAAGCTTTAAAAAATAAAAAATTACAACAAAAAAAAAAAAAAAAAAAAAANACTTGGCCTTGTCAAGCAATGAATGCCTTCACAAATTTTCTATTTACAAAATATCAGTTTAAATTCTTTTACACCTTCATAAGTCGTCAACAAATCGTTCATTTTAGTTGTTTGTTCTATAATAATATAGATTATAAGCCAGACAATCCATATATTAATTATTTCATAATTTAGATAAGAAAGTTTACCGGCATACTGCAGATGTAATTTGCTTAAGTACTGATATCATATCGGGTCATACTATACAATTATGGCCTTTAATTTAGGGTAATATCCATAATTTTTTAATCGAGAAAAGGTTATTTTTCCGAGGTCAGTAGGACCGAGGTAAAATAATCTTTTCGAGATTGAATAAATATGGATATTATCCGAAGTCGATTTAAGGCCATAACTGTATTATTATACTGAACTAAAAACTAAAAACAACAGTGTTTTATGATATCAATATCAAATCCATATGACAAATGTCTAAAAAAACCAAAACGAATGGTAATGGGTGGTGAGTTAGTATTTGCTTACATTACAGGGATTTCCTCACGACCTGAAAAGCAACACATTAGTCAAATAGTCAACTATAAAAAAAAAGAAATAAATGTAATGTTTTTTTTTAATCGGGAGCAAGTTCCAGTGCTTCGATCCTTTTTACGGGCGTCCACAGAAAAAAAATCGTTATGAGCCTTTTCCTCAAAACTTTAACTTTCGAACTCCGAGCTTTTCATCTGTAGAAAGAGCATACTGCTGTACGAATGTTAAGTACTTATGGTGTTTTTTATCTTGGATTATCGTAATTTATCCTGCAATGGTGGTATTTACTAGACAAATACGACCCTACGAATATTTTTTTTCGTATTCGTAGGGTAGACTGGTAACCGGTCCGCGATTTTAAACGAAGAAAAGACAGGCGACTGGTTTTAAAAACCTCGAATACTTTGACGTCACAGTGTAAATTCTCTTATGACGTCAGGGATTATACCAAAATGGCCGAAGTTGTTTACCGTCTTCCTGGTCCCGCTTCAAAAAGAAAATGCATTTTTAAATAGGATTTAAATGATTGCAGGATAAAAACAATATACGTACATTGTCGGAAATATAAAATTTATTTGTACTCGCTGCGAAACAGGCGAGAAATGCTCGGTAAACCTCGCATTTCTACCTGTTTCTAAAGCTCGTCAAATAAATTTTATATTTTCCGACAATGTACATATATTGTATATGTCCCTGTCAGTGCTACAGCCGAACCGATTGGTAGCCATGTTTATCTACGTTTACGTTGACGACAAGGGAAATAACTTGTTATTTGTTCGACGTGCTAAAGCGCGCCTTATTCAAATTAGTTATTTTGCCTACGCGCACTTTCCCGAACAGTTATTTTGCCTACGCGCTATTACTTGTAGAAATACCAATATTATTTTTACCATAGTTTCTATAGTAAAGTATAATAATACTGTTTATGATCATGTTTACCGTGCTAAAAATCATGTGATATTTGTTTACAATATTAATACGACTCAGAGTATACCTCCGCAGTTAGGAATTAGTTGAAATGTGCATTGTCTGAAATATAACCCCATCTGTTCAGTTACAAAAATTGTCCATTTATTGCATTTGTTTCAAGATAATGTTTTTATAAGTTATCAAATATTCTTGTGTTTACATTAATCATTCCAATGCAACAATTTTGTGAATTTAAAGAGTGTCTTGAATAGGGCGTTTTTTAACCTGGTGGATTTCGTTTAAGGCCCAAGCTACTTCGTAGCTCTTGGGTCTAAAAAGTACTTATCAAAATAAAAATAGCATTTTTATATTACTGCGCAAAGCCATATGCTTGTCCAAATTTGAATAAAATTACATTGATATGGTAGGTAATAGTTTCAGGTAAATTTTGATCCAAAAAACAGTTATTTTTGTTGAAAAACTTTTTCTTAAACAGGAATTTTTTACCTTATCCAGTTTATAGGGGCGCTACTTGAAAAACATGCTCCTGGCGATACATCAAATTTTTAAACATGTCAGAAATTTCTTATTTGACTTTAAACTTGGCCTGCCAGAGGATTTAGATTTGGATTCGAAAAAAATCTGAATATCTCTCTGAACAGCATTCCTAAAACAGCCTCAGCCATTGCCAAAGCACACAAACTTTTGATTTTCCTACTCTTTTTAAACTCTGCCACAAAGAGTAATTTATGATTTGGTATACCAATATTTTTGCAGTACAAATGAAGAATGCGGATACACCTTTTTAGCTGAAGGGAAAGACGAAACATTTCGTTGAGAAGCATACTGAGAAAACAAGAAGTGTACTTAGAAAGGCGTAATCAAGATATTAGAATTACTAATCGACAATATTTTTGCCGACTTTGGAGGCCGCGTTTTTCAACTGACAATCGGGATTCCCACTTTCAGCTGACCTTTTCCTTAACTCGTTTGAGGCCAACGGCTAACACAGAAAAAAAACAACATTTTTTCAGGTCCTTTAACTTTCGCAACTCAAACGATGTATTTTCCCTCAATAACCCAAAATTCAAGGAAGAGTTACACCAGATCTATTCCAGTGAGCTTGAAATTAAAGAGACTACTGATACACTTATTTAAGCCGTTTTTTTTTTACTTTTTTTATACACTGATGAAGATAGACGTTTGAAAGCAAAGCTATCGGACAAACATGGCGATTTTTACTTCCCAATTGTGAACTTTCCTTTTCTATGCAGCAATATGCGAACCTGTCCAGCCTATGGAGTTGACATTTCACAGTTGGCTCGAAAATGTCGTGCATGTAGTTTATTCAGTGATTTACACTGTCCCAAAGGCTTTTAAGTAAATGATTTGTTTAGCCTTTGTTACTGTCATTCCTCCAGAATTTCTGTTGCCGTCACTATGACATCGTTGAAAAATAGGAAATGTCTCTACCCAAAAAGAAAGGAATTTTCAGACAGATTTTACGTCTTCGTGGCTTTGACAGAACCGGTTTGGATTCAGCTCTGGATTGACTTATTGAAGGGTAATGGTCACCGCTAGAGGAGCAGGACATGCGTACCCTTCATGGAGCAACTTATGTCACTCTCAGCTTTTATCGCAATTTACACTGTAAGTGTTGTGTTTTAATTGCGTGCTTTGTGTCAGTGTCGTGTCTATATTTTTCTGTATTCTCGTTTTTGCTACAACCCCTGTTCTATCGGTATCCTAAAATCATTTTTATAACTACTGACCTCTGGTTTTAAGCAAATAAATAAAGAAGATGAAAATTGTTTTGAATTACTTGGCATAAGTCCTTGCATATAAAATGCAAGATGATTTTCATGTCAATTTTATATTATGTAACGATGTTCTTGCAGTGAAACACTGATTTCTAATATCGTTAACATCACATTTATCAGTGTCCATTGACATTGATGAAGATGCTCGATGGGAGAAATATTTAGATAATTGAAACATCAACATTAGTTGATAACCAGTGAAATTTGTTCAAATTATAAACAAATTTTATAGGGCTAAGTGCAGTAGCAAAATCAATGAATTGTCAATGCTATATATTACAATTTTTTTAAACTTTGACAACAGGGTTGGGTTGGGGCTTATAGAAAATTATCCATTCTATAAAGTTTTTATAACATTTGAACCCATTAATTTAAAAAAGTTCAGATTTTTACCCCCAAAAATTACAAAAAGGGTCATTTAAATTCAGTTTTTGATTTTTTTTTTGTTGAAAAGAGAGCGTGGTTATTTTTATAATTTCAAAATAAAATTTAGGTTTCTGTCCGAACTGGGATTCAAGATTCTTTTTTTTAAAACTTAATACTGGGACGTTCATTTCTTTTAACTTCTACGACCTCACAATATCAATTGCTGTTGAATTGCTACCGGACACTACCGAAATGGAAATGGAGGTTTGGGGCAATAAAACCGGTTTAACCCACCATATATTTGAAATGCCTGTACAAAGTCAGGACCATTGCGGTTGACAGTCGTTTGTAGGTGCTCTTGTTATCTGAGTTGTATTGTATATCACGCTGTTAATTTTGGTTTTGTCTTTGTCGATAATGTTTGTGTTACAGATTTTCCGTTATGATATTTGTGTTCTAAGAGATAAACATATTTTTGTCAAACTTTCACCTTGGTTTTGTGCGAAGGAAAGTACCATGGATTTTAATTGATTTTGTCATAGGATTAGAGTATAGACTAGCATTTACCAATCAGCAACAGATCTTTAACGACATCTTTCTTACTAAGTACTGGAATGAACATTTCACTGACGTACGATCTGTCAAAGGCAGTTGCTGTCGAGTTAATTCCGTACACTACCGGGGAGGTTTGGTGCACCATAAAACCGATTAGAGGGCTTACATAGGCTTTGCCTGTTGCCCAATCCTATTCAATTTTTGAATAAAATATTGTTTAAATTAAAAAAAAACGATTTATCACACCATATCTTTTGAAATGCCTGTACCAAGTCAGGATTATTGTGGTCCACAATTTTTCCTGTGGTTTCCACCTGTTTTGTCCTTTTGTCTCATTGACTTTGGATCTTGACAGATCTGCTTGATAATGTTGTTATTATCCTATTTGTAAACGAAAAGTAGTGTACTATATATATGTATACTAAGCCTTTGATATAGTTGTAAATCTGGTTATCTGATGAATATTCAATACAACATTCATCCACAGTAAAAAAAACCCAATTGGTTTAACATTTTTACAATTTTCTTATGTTTTAACTTCGGAATCTACATGTCTAAGTATTCTACAGGTTAGAAATGGGATAGATTTGATTCGTCTCCAGACAATGCAGATTTGGTATTCTTGAGCAAAGTCAGTCTACTTCAGCCTTGTCAATATGGTCAATTTTCTTTACTTCTAACTTTAGAATTGATGCCTTGAACTTTTTGTTGCATAGTTTCCTTGAAACGACGGAAGATGAGAGTTTTTTTTTAATTGCTGCCAGTCTTAGGTTTTGACGAATGGATTCAAGATAACTTCATTTAAGCTCCTCTACCTTTACTCGGTATTCAGGCGTATATTCGACAATTTTCGGAAAAGACTTGCTAAATGACTGATGGGATACAAGTTTTCTCAACGATTTCGCATGTTTACATACGCCTTTTTCTTTTGTTTTCAACTTTTTCATTTCACGTTTTCTTCTTTTAACTTTGGCTTTTCCTTTCGGTTTTATATTTGAGCAGTTTTGCACCTTGTTTGATAGATTCAATCACTTTTTGTCGTTTATTAATTAATGGTACGATAGCCTGATATGATATTTGTTTTGGGCTTCAGATCCTTATCTAATTATACTATTATTGCTCAATGTCTCTGCTCTTGGGATTTCTTGAAAAAAAAAAAAAAAACACACACTCTTTCATTGTCTGTATTAATCGAGTTTTTATCAGTTAGGAATAAAAGTCATTTTGGAGGAGTTAATCGATGTGTAAACGCGGCCGACTCACTCACAAATTAATAATGTCCGAAGGACTTTATGTAAAGTTTTTGAGTGAAAGGACGCGTTTTAACATCCATAAACTCCTCATAAATTACTTTTATTTCTTATAATTCCAATCTTTTGAAATTAAAACAATATTTTTACTGAATTAAACGTCACCATATACTGCACTTTTTTCCTCGGAGCGTATTAATGGGCAAGAAACGTTTATAAAGAAATTCACTTCATTATTGTTCGTGACGTTGGCCAATGAAATTGGACGTTGCAATAGCAATTGGAATTATATGCATAAACTCTTCTAATATCGAGAAACTGTATTGTGTAATCGTCTTAAATAGAAATCCGTAATATAAATAACAAATGTACCCAGGATGCAAACATTCATGTAAAGAATTATGGGATTTGTTTACAATTACAACGACATTGTGGTATCATCTTTATCGTGAAACAACGGGCATAATCATGTACAATCAGAGCTCTGCTATGTCTCTGTTCCTGCGGTGTGATTTTGTTAATTATAAACTCCCCCTTTTTAAGCAAAGATTAATTTAAGCGGTAATTTGCATTTTGTTTTACACGAAAAACCTGGCGAAATGTTCCTGAAGTGATTTTTAACCATATCATTTTTGCCAACTTTAAACATAACCTGCCATTTCAGCAAATGAAGAGAATGTTGAAATCCAAGACATCCGAGGATGAAATTTCTGACAAGGTTCTTTAAGGCTTTGAGGTTTCTATATCTAGCATTTCATCTATTACCTTTCCTGAATGCAATGGTAAAAAAGTCCTAGAATTCAATGGCGCATTAAAGAATTTTTCAAACTTTCAATTCAGATACACTAGAACCCTCCATGATATACAAAATATTAAGGCCCTTTTTTCAACCGACCAATACACAATAGTTGCTTATGATTTCTGATAAAAAATGTGAGCAAAAATAAGGCAAGATTTGAACAAAAAGTGCAAAAACTTGCCTTGAACAACCGTGTTTTGTAACCCTTTTTAGGCATGGGTGAGGCTTTGTGTGACGCGTGATTCGTTTTTTACAGCAAGCCTGATGAGTGATTTGTAAGGGAAAAAATATGCATGAAATGTGCGAAAGAGTCTGGTGTGTTCAGTTAATGTCAAACATAGGATACTTTTTGCAAACAAATTAAATGTGGTTAAAGTCAAAACTATACAATAAGATATGTGTCTCATGCCATGTACGTTTTGAATGATTACCATGAGGATAAAAATTATCATAGTATTACTATTTGACCGTCGTGAATATCAATGTCACAAGTGCCGACCAACGCAAATTGATTAAACGAGTTTACATGGCGTTGATCGACACCAGTGCTATTTTTACAGAAGATTAGTTCTGCATGCTTTTTTGGTATGGATTTTCCACTAAAATCCCAGATTTTAGATGCGGATTATTATTTTTTTTATTCCAATTCGCCATTCTACTTGACGACATTCACAAGATATTGTGACGTCGTCACTTCCTACAGTGACAAGAAATAATTTATTTTCACTGGTGACAAATACGACATTTATCTAACTTAGAAAAATTGATAAATCATCGCTATCCAATTTCTTCTAATACTTTCCCAATAGTGAACTTTCCCTCTCTGAGCAGCAATATACCTACCTCTCCAGCCTATGGAGTGTACATTTTACAGTCGGTTCGTTACTGTCGAGCATGTAGTTTATACAGTGATTTTTTTAATAGAGCAAAAACACCGTCCTTTAAGCTGCTTAGTCAGGGATTTGTTCAACATTTGTTACTTTCATCCCTGCAGAAATTCTAGGGCCGTCATCATGACATCATTGAAAGATATGACGTATATGTGTCCCAAATAAAAACGCACATTTTTAGCTAGATTTCATGTCTTCACGGATTTGACAAATCCGGTTTTGAGTCAACCCTGGATTTACAGGACACACTTACCCTTCCGGTGCACCTGATGTCAATCCCAGTTTCATGGGAGTTCACACTATGAGTGCTTTAGTTCTTAATGTCATCTTTTTATTTCCGTGCCTTGTGGCTGTCTCACGTCCTTGTTTTGTCTTTGTTTTTCTCTGCTGCATTTTTGCCATGTTTTTGCCATGGACTTTGATTTTTTTTATCATCGCTTCCTTGTTCCTTCGGTATTCTACTGCCGTTGTTTCTTTAACTGTGCATTTTCTTGCACTGGTGTTTTGTATTGAAACTAAATATTTATTTTGTAATACAAAACAGTGCAAGAGTTTTTAAAGTAGTATAAAATATAACCGTCCTAATTGTCAATTTCCAAAGCGGACGAAGAAGAAAACAGCCTTTCTTACATCTACTGGGTACTTAAACTTCATATAAATCCATACAAACAGACATTAATTGCGAGTCGTCCAGATTCATCACTAAAACTCTTCCTAAGCTCCTCTCTTTATCACCCACAAACAGAGAATCATTGCGGACTAGTCCAGATTCACCACATAACTTCTTTCTAAGTTCATTACTTTATTGACCACGATCAGAGAAGTCCTCAAACGTTGCTTTGATAAAGCCTACATAAGCTACATGGCAGATGTGATGATTTAAACTTCCCAATAGTGATCTTTCCCTTTCTTGGAAGCAATATACCAACTTTCCCGTCCACGAAGTGTACATTTCATAGTTGATTCGTTACTGTCGAGCTTGTAGTTTATACCGTGATCATTTGAGCAGAGCAACACACTGTTCCTAAAGCTTCTTGGTCAGTGATTTGTTTAGCCTTTGTTACTTTCATTCAAGATAAATAAATTATCAATATTAGTTGATAGACAGCAAAGTTTGTTAAAAAATTGCAAAATAACGTTTTTAACAAAATTTTTATAGAGCTAATAGCTGAATTGTTAATACTATATAATTACATTCATTCTGCTTCGTATGGAAATCCCCGTATTTGATTGGTTATGAGTACTTCCGATCCTTTCCGTCGCTGTAGTTTATCGATCAGTAAAACTACACCAGCACGTGACTCCTTGACAACGACAAAAGTAAACAAAGACGGCGGAGTAATTTAGCCAAGGAAATGGTGCGTCATCCACTATTTTCATTAAGTTATCTTGCGTGAACACTTGCGTTCCATCATGGAATTTAATCTTAAGTATTGAATACAATATTTTGTAGTTTTATTTGAGTGTAAAAGCGTGGACCGTAGCATATTTCGAATGAAGCGCGCTAGCGCTTCGTGTAAAAAATGTGCTACGTACGGTCCATGCTTTTACATGACAATACAACTACAAAATTTTGCATTCAAATACTTAAATCTTTGAAAAGGGGGCGTGGCAACAAACATTATCCCTTCTATAAAGTTTCTTAAACATCTGAACCCCCTAATTGAAAAAAAAAAATCAGATTTACTAAAGGGTAAACAAAAAGTACTGTTTACTTGATATACCTACACAAAGGCATTGATGTATATGTAAATCTTGTGATCTAATGAATATTCAAAACAACATTCATCTACACGAAAACAAAAAATCATTTAGTGTTTACATTTACACAATTATCTTACTTTATTTAAATATTTAATATTTCCGCTTCGGAATCTACATTGTCTAAGTATTCTACAGTTAAGAATCTCATCTCCTGACAATTCAGACTCGGTAACCTCAACACTTGCTCCTTCAGCAGAGTCGGTCTACTTCAGTCTTGCCAATATGTTCAATTCCCTTTACTTCTAATTCTATCATTGATGCCTTGAAACTTTTATTTTATGTTTTTGAAAGGGTAGAAGATGATGTTTTTCTAATGTTCCCAGTTTAAGTTTTGGACCAATGGATTTAGGAACACTTCATTAAAACTCTTCTTCCTTTACTAGGTAATCAGATTTTTTTTTGTAAAAACCGATTTGCATAATCATGCAAAATCAGAGACCAGTTATGTCTCTGTACCTGCGGTGTCATTTTGTTAATTTAAAACTCATTTTTAGTAATGATCTATTGGAGTTTTAATTTGCATTTTGTATCACACATTTGAAGTAGAAGGAACATCCCTGGTGAAATGTCTCTTAAAACGTTTACGTCAAATTTATATCATATACTTAAATTTCTTTGGTAAAAAAGATAGAGAATAGACCATCGAAAGGGAAAATTTAGGAGTCCAAGACACCTGACTGTTTAATGTCTGACAAGGCTGAGTGAGGCTCTGAGATTTCATTATCAACCATTTCCAATGGTTATTATTACATATCCTGAAGCGGTAGGTAAAAAGGACATAAAATTTCGATGGTGCACTATAAAGAATATTTCAAAACTTTTAATTCAGATTTACTAGAACCCTCCGTGATATAAAACAATATTAAGTCTCCTATTTCATCCGACCAATACGCAATAGTTTTTATTTTAAATATATTTTAATTAATTTTAATTGGATATATTATTTACTTTTTTGGACTTCAACCAAGAAATTTATTTTTTTATCTAAAGTGCCCTAATGTATTGTCATTGCTTTATTTACACTTACTTTCAACTTTGAATGATTCTGTAAATTTGCTGCATGCAGTATGGATTTTCATAGTTGAAGCCATAACTCAAATGTCATGGGACAAGTTCTTTGTATCTTGATTATTTTGTTTCTTGAAAAAAAGAAGTTGCATGTTTATTCATCCGATCAATTTTTACAACAGCCTACAAACATAGATCATAATTTGTCACATAACGTGATTGTCTGTCATTTTATTTTAATAAGACCAATTACGTGTGGCCATTAGTTCAGGATTGTCCATCAAATTTATTGAACTGAAGCACGATTTAGTGGTAAAAATCCCCCTTGTAATCGCCTCATGTTACGTCAATGCATTTAAAATCATTATTTCAACAAAAGATATAGATTGTCATCTGAACCACAGTCCAATACGCTACAGTTCGAGGATTTGGAAACTTTGAAAATGTGAGAAAAAAAATCGGGGTATATAGATTTACAGTTTAAAGACAATGTATGAATTTTTCGCTCCTGGTAATATAAAATGGAACTATTTAAAGATATTCCCAAAATCATTAGGAAGTGAATATGGAAACATAACTGTCTACTATGGCAATTTTTCTCTGGATAAATTCTGCTTTGCCTACGACATGCCAAATATAGCTAAAGTAGTATACGGTTATTGTGTACCGATTATGTCCTTATTTACATTTCTTCTGAATTCAATGGCTATTACAATATTTATGACAACAAATCGTAGATCACCGACAAACATAATATTGACCGCACTGGCTTTATCTGATCTGCTCGCAATATGTATTGTTTCGCCCATGTTTTTCATTGTTTACGGACTCGAAAACAAGGACCATATTATGAAATATCCATTTTGTATTTATCACGACTTTTCATATTATTTAGCATCCATGTTTCACATTCTGTCGATATGGCTTACCACGCTACTTGGATTACAAAGATACATGGTCGTGGCATTTCCAATTAGTGGACCAAGACTATGGACTAGAAGAAATTCCTATCTTGGGATACTTACTTTATTTTTGTTTTCATTCATGGTCAACATTATTCCATATGTTTGGCGGAGGACTTATAGCCATGTAACGCTATACGAACACGATTCTGGAGAGCGCCATAGTGATATATGTATTTGTAGAAACACAGAATCAGCCAACACCATCAACACAGTGGTCACGTGTTTAAAAAACTTCCTAGGAACTATGATACCCTGTGTAGTACTGGTATCTACCACGATTTTGTTGATATTTGAACTGAAAAAGAACACGAGACAGATCATGAGCCTGCATTCTGAGGAACACGGATC
Organism: Modiolus philippinarum; assembly: GCA_002080025.1. Lineage (NCBI taxonomy): Eukaryota > Metazoa > Mollusca > Bivalvia > Mytilida > Modiolidae > Modiolus > Modiolus philippinarum. The sequence goes on along the minus strand of MJUU01052500.1, from coordinate 5,103 downwards.
TGAACGGAGAGACCTTAAACATATTGAAAGAACTTCCAAAACTATAATTGCTATAGCGCTATGTTTTCTTGTAATGGAGTTGCCATTTATTATCATTTATTTGTGGATTATTATAGAGCCGTACCCAAACAACTCATTTTTGAGTAAAGATCGGAGATTTTACTTTGCTGTGTTTTCAAATTTTATTGTGTATGGAGGTAGTATGGCAAACTTTTTCATCTTTATTTCGATGAGTGAAAACTTCAGACGCAAACTGAAATATATTTTACTTCTTTCCTGGTTAAAATGGCTTCCTATTCGTTACGTGTTAACTTCCGATGGTCATGATCACCGCAGCTTTGCTTTACATAACAGAATACCAAATGTAAACACATGCCATAGTGAGTACACACAGCATAGTGTTCATAGTTTACACAGTGTGAATATTGTACATAACATACATCATTAGTACTTTTCCATGACGTGTGTAAGAGTACAAATGACTCTTTTTGGGGTATTCTTTCGTGTAGCTCATTAAAGTATTTACAAAGCTTATTCAAACATTCATTTTGTTGTATGTTTCTATTTATATTCCATTCATGGAAGTTTTTACCCGTCAATAACAAAATACCGAGGTAACTGTGAATTTAAGTTCTGCACATGCACATTTCGACAACTTATGTCTCATCAGTGGAGATAAAATCGAAACATATGGAAAACTATGAACCGAAATGTTTAAAAAAGCTGATAGAGAACAAATTACCAATAGGATCTAAATAGGAAAGCCAAAACCAGCAAGGACAGAGCTATGCAAGAGGGAGATACTCCTTAGGTTTTAACAGAATTTTCGTAAATTTAGATATTGCAAATTTTCAAATAAAATCAATCCGCCAGTCCTGTCCTTGCTAGAACAACTCTAAAACATTTTTTTTGTTTTCATATTTGGTGTGTATTGCTGCTCATTATGTAGAGCTATTTATACTTTGCCGCAACATTGATCGAACAAATAACTAAATACCGAACTTGCTGCAAATTTAATTTCTGCATATGGTCATTTCGACAACTTATGTCTCATGAGTGCAGATAAAATCTAAACATTTAGAAAACCATAAACTCAAAGATGCTTAAAACTGATAGAGAGCAAGTAACCAATATGATCTAAATTGAAAGCCAAAATCAGCTAAGGACAGAGCTTTGCATGAGGGAGATACTCCTCAGTTTTCAACAAAATTAACAAAAATTTAGATATTGCAAGTTTTCAAATAAATCGGCTTTAGGGTCAGCACCGAAGTACTGACTACTGGGCTGGTGAATACCCTCGGGGACTAACAGTCCACCAGCAGTGGCATCGACCCAGTGGTAACAAATAACTAAATACCGAACTTGCTGCAAATTTAATTTCTGCATATGGCCATTTCGACAACTTATGTCTCATCAGTGCAGATAAAATCTAACCATTTGGAAAACCATAAACTCAAAGATGCTTAAACTGATAGAGAGCAAGTAACCAATATGATCTAAATTGAAAGCCAAAATCAGCTAAGGACAGAGCTTAACAAGTTAAAAATGAATTATGGGACTTTGACTTATTTTCCTCTAAACTTGAAAAAAAATTGACCTCGCGTATAGCTTTTATATTGGATAGGATTGTTGCTCATTATGTGCACATGTGCACATTTCAACCCCATAATGTAGGAAGAATTTTTGCAGAGTAATGGGACTTCGACTCTCTTTGAGCTAAACAAAAATCATCTTGTTAGCATAACTCCTCAGAAACCGCTTCACGGATTGCTTTCTTATTTGGGAAGATTTTTAGTCATGATATAATATACGATGACCGATATAGGACAGTACAAAAAAAGCTTTTACATAAACAAAATTTGTCCTTGTTATATGTATAGGGACACAAAAACTACTCTCCTTAAAGCAAAATTTGTCTCTTTGAAATTTTGCGGGGACATAAAAAAAAAACAAAAAAAACGCTATCGCTTAAGTAAAATCTGTCCCTGCGTCTTTATATCAGGGACAAAAAAAACCCTCTCGTGGAAGCAAATTTTGTCCATATGTATTTTTAGAAGGGAAAGACCCCACCAAGCAAAGCGATGTCTGTCCCTATTAATTTCTATGTGGGACAAAAAAGCAAAATTTGTCCAAAATTTGAAATGGACAAATTTTGCTTTAAGGGGGGGGGTGAATTTTTGTCCCTTTACATATAGCAAGGACACATTTTGTTCATGTAAAAGCATTTTTTGTACCATCCGATATCGAACATCTTAAAAATATTATTTCGTTAGTGAAACTGCTTGATGAATTGCTTACATAATGTGATAATATTGTTGGTGATGATGTGATACAACGGCAGTAGAATACCGAATGAACAAGGGAAGTGATGATTACAAAAATCGAAGTCCAAAGACATGGCAAAAACTGCAACAGAGAAAAACAAAGACAAGACAAGGAGGTGAGACAGCCACAATGCATGGAAATAAAAAGGACGACATTAAGAACTAAGGCACTCACAGTGTGAACTCCCATAAAAAATGGGACTGACATCAGATGGAGGGGTAAGCATGTCCTGCTCCACTAGTGACACGCGTCACACGATCAGTGAGGTATATATTGTTTTGAAAAGTCTGATTTGAGGCTGATTGGAATTACCATTTTGTAACCCTGAGACAAAACCAATAAAAAACCATGGTACGTGTTACTTCTCTAACCCTCAAACAGTACCAAGGTAAAAATTTGAAAAGCTGTTGTAAGTCTCTTGAGTATTCAAACATTAACCAGGACAAACCAGTAGCACGAACATCACCAACGAAGACAGAACTAAAAATTCTAAAGTAAGATAGCAAGACAACACAAAAAATGAAACCACTGACAGTGTGCACTCCCATAAAAACCGGGAGTAACATCAGGTGCTCCGGAAGGGTAAGAATGTTCTGGTCCACTAGTGGCACCCGTCACACTATTAAGTGAGTCAATCCAGGGTCGAGTCAAAACCGGGTATGTCAAATCCGTGAATATATACATACTGTCCATATTTTATGAATTGTTATAATGCTTCTTTCATTGTGATGATACTTTTATGTGAGCAAACTTCAATTTTCGAATATTGTATGGCGTGGGGAGTATATATAATGAACTTACAAGCTTTTTTAGATTTCATCTGCGTCAAAACCAGAGCTGTCAAGGGGGTTTGGGTTCCAAGAGTGAGATGAAGGGCGTGTGGGGGAATAGCCTCAAGATTTTAATTTCAGAGACGCAAAGTGGTGCATTCTGAAGGAATTTCAAATGGCAAAAACAAGGAATTTGAAACCAAATTTTTCATTAAAATGGAAAATATAAAATTAGCTTTCATATATCTGTGATTTCCATTGAAAAAAATTGTTTACTTTAGGGCCTGTAGTAGAAAATGAACTAGTATTATGGGAGGATGTGCAGAATAACCCCTTATTTATGGTTTTTCTTATTATGAAAAGGTCATTTTTCTACTTGAATTCTATTTTTCTCTGAAATTAAAAAAGCGTGACATTGAAAGGGATGAGCGTGAGAGCGTGATTTGGTGTTGGAAAGCGTGAGACTTGACAGGTCTGCAAAACCGCAATGAGATAATATGTTGTCTTCGAATATTGGAGTATGTTGATGAAGCTAGGACCTCAAGAAAAGGAGGTGTCTCTGTTTATTTCAAATAAAAAATAGCTATATGTATTTGTATTAACACAAAATTAATTAAGGTAGATCGGTAGTCTTCTGCCATTTTGAATATTTTATTTATACTGTTATGGTATTATTTGCTTTTTAAATAAGCAAATATTTTATTTGTTATATATCAATAAATATAATATCAGCAACACAAAAAGCAAAGGACCTTTATTGACTTGATTTTACATGTATTTATCTAATACGATGAGGTATGGTAATTTGATGATTGAATAATTTGGAAGAGGATATTTGAAAAAGGGAGATAATCTGATAAAAATATTTTATATAGATATCACAATGAAAATTCACATATCACAAATCATTAGAAAAACCAAAACGGTGACCCCCATAACTTTTTTTATATTTTTTAAGGCTAAGATATGAGTAGATAGAAAGGAATCTATGGAATAATTTAAAAGAAAACAACAGAATACCGGTTTTTCCTATATATTTATTAATAATATTTGATTATTTTGATATCAGTCATTAAATATAAAAACCAGCACTGTGAACCCCCTTTTTACTTTTTTTTATTTCAATTCTTCAATAATAAAAATAAAGAATATCTATGAAAAAAAAATTGGAGTACCCATCTACCTTAAACTAAAGATGCTAGATCCTTCAATCTCACATATAGATATAATGTATTAATGATAATAAAACAAAGTGTTGTGCAATGGCTACGAAGTAGTACGAAAATTAAAATATGTAGGTGTGGTGAGACACGATTAAAAAATAAAAAAATATGTCAAAAACAAAAATAATAATAAAACGTCATAAAAAGCTTAAGGGGATACGATACAGTAAAGATCCTGAACTGATTTTTTCGTGAAATTTTGAAATAAAGTCAATTTAAATATGCTCTTTCCAAATCTGCAAAGAAAAATATACCTTCATGATTTCGTTTTCGAGATAATTGCGATTCAAAATTGCCCATTTTCCAAAATATTGCCTAAAAATTGTATTTTTACAACAATATGTAAAATGTCATAACTTTTGAACGAATGAAGCTAATTGCTTCCGGTTTTTTGCTACAGTTTTCTGAGATATTTCTAAAGAAAGTAAGTATACATTTAAAAACAAAATTTTAGCATTTGTGGTTCGAAATTGACATTTATGTTCATATTTACAGAAAAAACGTTCATTTCTTGTAAGTAAAATTTCACATAGAAAAAAATTGTGAACTGATTTTTTCTTTATAATTCCCAGAGATCTCCGTGAAACATCACTCTTCCAAAATTCGCTTTGAAAAATGGGGGTCCATTTGCTTAATTTAAAGCTACAGAGAGAAAACTGGCATTTTTTATCGCTACAAATGAGTATTCCCGGTTTTGGAGCGATATGACGTTACATTATATTTTGCTTGGAAAAACATCGTAAACTTATGTTTTCTCGCTAATTAGTGTTGCGAAAAATAGGACA
>MJUU01052499.1:6432-36209 GCA_002080025.1 Modiolus philippinarum | reverse complement strand
ACGTGTTGGAAGAAATGCCACGCTTCCTGCACGTTAAAGAACCCTTGTAGCAAGCTTTTTATTGAGTGCTCCGTAGGTGATCGGCTACAAGACTAAATTCCCCGCCCTTTTCGATTTCACCCTACTTTTCCAGTGGCAGTCAGAATTTCCCGTGGCAGTCAGAATTTTCCGTTCCATGACCCTTTCCATACCCCAAAGTGATTATTTATTAACAAACTTGTTCTTGTCTTGATATAGCTGAAATATTGCTCAGTAGACGTTAAACAATAATCAATCAATCAATTTACAACTTAAACACTTTAATTATGAAATTTCTCACATCTTGTTAAATAAATTTTCAAATGTTTAAAAAATCGAAAAGCGTCGTTTTCAAGCATTTGCAAAATTAATTTTACTCGATATGAGAAATTTCATAATCAACTTAGTTCTAGTAGTAGAAACTACATATACATTATGACAGACAGACAAAGGACAAATACAAATTATTTATATTTTGTATAAATATTAAAACTATACATTTTATTTTAAATAAATGAGCTTTGTTTTAATTTTGTTTTCACTTTGTTTTCAACGGTCAATTTTAATTACGCCAGCTATTCAATTCCACTGTTGTTGTTGTGATAAAGAAATAATTGTTAATTTTGAGAATTTCACATACTAGTATTTCAAGTATAAATATTGTGGTACTAAAGCTGTTTAAAGTGTCTTCTCAAAAAAGTTAATTCATGCAATAAATCAATTACTGACTTTGTTATAAGTCGCCATCGTGATTTATCAAGCCTTAAAATATGTATAGTCATCTCGTCTACAGCATTTTATCGGATTGAAAAGTATATGTTATCTGGATATTAACAACTGTATATTGTATAATATCATCCCTTGAGCGCAGCGAACGAGCACCAAGTTTCATATTCTGGCAAGCCAGATGATATTTAACGATATACCAGCTATAAAAATTCAGATATCTTAGAAATTGTTTTTTATTTCTTATTTCTTATGGTACTTAATAAGTTTTCGTTTCAAATTCTCCAAAAGTTGCTCGGGAAATGGCATTCATTCTTTTATTGCAAGTTTTATTAAATGAAAAATTTTTTGTAGCGATTTATTTTTTTGTGAGTAAATGTTATTAAATTTGGAAATGTTTTGGTCGCACTATGTTAGCAACTCAAAATAAAACCGATTTTTCATTGCATCACCTCTCCTTTGTTTACTCTTTTCTCCCCGTCCAATAGGCCCTATCTCCGTAATGTAAAAAACATGGTGGCTGTGCTGAAGTTATCAGCGACCTAGTTTCCATATATTTTTTTCTAACGTCTCGTTTGTATTTTTGTTCATTGGCGACTGTTATTTAAATACAACGTTGAAGAGAGAAAATGTAATAGATGCTACATGTAATCAGATTCATTTCTTGTGTAACGAATAAAACAAATATTGCTTGCCAAGCGTTGGGAGAATTTCTTGATACTCCAGGTCAACTTCTTTATAAGTTTGGGCCAACCGGATATGGCTTTTGCGGAAGTACTCTGCAGGCTGAAATGGGTGTAGGGAAAGGCGATGAATCACGATAGCGACTTCCAACAAAGTCATTAATTATATAATATTGAATGAGGGTTTACCCGAATTCGGTTTTATCTTTTGTGCTTCATTGATAGAGTATATATTTATTTTAATTGATTGACATGGCTTTTGTCAATGATGATAAAGACAAAAACAAAGGGGCGTGGGTATGGAAAGGGTGTGGCCTGGAAACGACACTCAAAGTTAGTGGGAAATATGGTGATTTATCATGATCAACTGTGCAATATCGCGTTTTATTAAAAAAGTGAATTTCTTTACGTAATACATAGAAGCAAAGGTACAAATAAAAGTATAATGAAACCATACGTTTCTCAGTAAAATAACTCCGAGAAATTTCCTTTAATTCATGAAAATTTAAATATTTTTGTGATGTTTGGAAAAAAATCATTTTGTTTAATATAGAAGTGAATTGATTCAAATTTTTGAATTTTTTCTTCATTAAACAACAAAATACCAAAGGTACTGTAAATTTGCTTTCTACATATGGCCATTTCGACACTTTTTGTCTTTTCAGTGCAGATAAAATCAAAGTTATGGAAATCCGGAAACCGAAAGTTGTATAAAATCTGAAAGAGAACAAACAATTGAAAGGACTTAATATGAGATTTAAAACGTGGCAATTAAAATATTAGAGATTTGTGTTTACAAGTTAATGTATTGAGAATCTTAATTTTCTAGAGACAACAACATTCAAAGAAGATTTTTCATGCAGAGACAATATGGCGGCTGTAACGTTGATGAAGGATGGATGGTAGCCGTTGAAAGAATATCTGGTGGCTGTGGCTGGGAAACCCAGAGATCTAGTAGACCCTTTTTCTTATACAGTGACGCAGCCGGCTCTGAGCGTGAAGACAGTAAGCATACTTATCAAATATGAATGTATTTTCCTAAATTGAAAAGAAGGCTTGTATGAATATCAAAGTTCCCGCAGTAAATTTGGAAAAAAAAATTAAAAAAGTGATCTGTAAAGTAAATGCAAGATTCAAATGGTTGATAAAGCTCACATATAATTGCACAGCTTCCCACAATAATGAGTCTCATTTTGCGCAGCATAATCTCTGACAATAGAGGACAATTGTTCAATATTCTACAAGGTATTATAAATAAGCAAGACCATAAAAAAGTTTACATTACCAATAAAGCAAATACAGATGACTGTACAAGCTCTTGACAACCCTTTCAACTTCAACTTACAACTCAAGTGGATTGTTACTACGTGTAGTGTTCGATGTTTCTTTCATTTTTTTCTTTCACTAAATGGAGTACGTCCTCATTTATTATCAAATCTAATGCAGTAACAACGTATTCATTCTATTAAACGTGCAGTACAAAATTAAGAATTACCGTGCAATGAAACAGGCGATCGTTTATAATTATTGAAGCAACTTATTAATGACACTGACAAACAAGGCTGTGAATTAACAGAAATTGTTGGCCATATATGATATATAAATGAAATGATGTCTTTAATATGCTAAACAAAATTTAAAACAGATATGGAATCAGAACACATTTCGGTAAAAATATAAGCTGTAAATTTGCCATAGAAAGTTAGGAAGGGTCCACAAAAAGTAAATTTTGTTCTAGTACAATTGTATCGAAAACTCTGTTCAACTAAAATATTTTCCTGTAAACTTAAGCAATATTGACACTATCGAAGTGTTCTTGGGCAAAAGAACTTGGTGAACGTCTTGGGTGGTTTTTTGATAGCGTAAACGGTGAAAGAGAACGTTGACCAAAAAATACTAAAGCTGAAGAACAAACAGTAATTTTTGTTATGCGGTACGCTTTTTTCAGGGAGTAACCTCTCATTAGCATCATTACAATCAAACAATACGGAAGGCTAAAATCCAAACGAAATGTTAGAAAGAAGTACAAATTACTAAAAATATCAAAATAGGAGGACTGATCCAGTACCATGGACATACACCAAGTGCAATAAAAGGAATGAAGCCTTAGTATATTTAGGGGTTAGAATTTTGATATAAACAAAAAATTTCTACAAACCGCAAGGTAAAGTTCTCAAATCTGGTACACACTTCGATGGAATAGAAACCAATCCTATTTTTCTTTCAACTTTGATTGCCACTCAGATTGGACTTTTATTTTCGTCTTGATTTGCCAAGTAAAATATAATATTTTTATTACAGATATGCAATTTGCTGAAGTATTTGCAATTTCTGTTGGTAAGTATAGATTAGCATCCTCACACATTTTTCATTAATCTGTTAAAAAACTCTTTTAATCAAAATGTGCTTGTTAATTCAATTATTTGGCATGAAAACAAATTTACATTAGTATATATATATATGTAATGATTTAATCCTATAATTTCTGTAGAGTATAAATAGCTTACAACTTTATAAAACTATTTGGATTTCTTTTTGTTTTGTACTCAAGGATTCGTTTTTGGTTATTTAATTTTGTAATTAACAAAACGGATAAGTTTTACCTACTGTTCAAATCTACTCCTTCATTTATCACCAAACAGAAAGCGTACAATCTTGAAAAAAAAATAAACTTTTCTTATATTTATATGAACAGCCGGATTTATTCCGAGGTCGAAACATGAATATCATCACTAAAGCTATGAATAAAAAGGTTTGGAATTTAGTCCATTTTTGGCCGGGTGGCACAGAGTGCAAATCCGGGTTATAGTATGGTGAATGTTGGGCGGGTGGGTGGGCGGTCGGACGGCGGACGGGGAAAATAGGATACTGATTTTGTGAAATCAACTCCTCCTACAGTTTTCAACCTACATTTTTGAAACTTCACAAAATGTTTCTATATTTATTGTAGATGTGCACCTCCCTTTTTGGATTTTTTGTAATTTTTTTTCCCTATTTTTACGGACTTTGGAACTTAGTCATTTTTTATCAACATTTTCAACAAAGGGTACCTATTTTGTGAAATCAAATCCTCCTACTGTTTTCAACTTACATTTTTGAAACTTCACAAAATGTTTCTATATATATTGTAGATGTGCAACTCTTTTTCTTATTATTTTGATTTTTCCCTATTTTAACGGACTTTGGAAATTAGTCATTTTTTATTGATATTTTCAACAAAGGGTACCTATTTTGTGAAATCAACTCCTATTACAGTTTTAAACCTACTTTTTTGAAACTTTGCAAACTGTTTTTATATACATTGTAGATGTGCACCTCCCTTTTTGGAATTATTTTGAAATTTTTGGCCTATTTTTACAGACTTTGGAACTTAGTCATTTTTTATTAATATTTTCAACAAAGGGTACCTATTTTGTGAAATCAAATCCTCCTACAGTTTTTAACCTACATTTTTGAAACTTCACAAAATGCTTCTATATATTTTGTAGATGTACACCTCTATTTTGGAATTATTTTGAAAGTACGGACTTCGGAACTAAGTCATTTTTATTAACATTTTCAACAATGAGTACCAATTTTGTGAAATCAACTCCTCCTACAGTTTTCAACCCAGATCTTTGAAACTTTAAAGAACATTCTATATATTTTGAAGATGTGCACCTGATTTTATGGAATTATTTCCATTTTTTCATATTTTTCCAGACCTTTTAACTTAGTCATTCTTTCAACATATTCTATACACAGACATATTAGGGAACCTATAAATCAACACTTTATTTATAGCTAGACGCACCAAAACGCAACCCGGCCATTTGAGTCTTTGACCCATTTTTTTCGGACTTCTTCAGAATACCGTTGGTCTGTATATCTTAAAATTTTATACGAGTGCCCCAGAGGTGTCGCGTCGTAACGAGAATTTACGATGAAACGTCCATTCAATTACGCGTTTCCGCTAAGTTTGAACTTTGAGGATTATGATGCCATATTTATATCCTCAAAAATGAAAATTTCTTTAACAATTTAATTACTCGAAAAATTCATAAATATTTGATAGAGACTGTTAAATACCTCATTTAAACGCTTGGTCCTGAAATAAACATTTTCATTTCCGTTGTGGGTGAGCTACATGTAACTTGATAATATCAAATAAACAAAACGTAAACTGAATCTTAAAATATGATTAATTGCAAACATGATAGTACAATTGTTATAAAAACAAATTATTAATATGTTTTACGTAGCAAAATATTCAGAACGTTGAGAAGCAAATACGCATGCCATTAAGATTGTCTGTCTAAACCATTCATGTAGTCGCAAGACGATTTCTCCAACAGCCGAAAAGCCCAAATTATAAAGTCCATACGATATTCCAGGGATCAAAGTTCTGTTGTGTCTATTTTAGATATTGCTGACTGTATACCTAATCCTTGCCAGAACGGAGGTGCCTGCACAGACGAAGGCTTAACATTTAGTTGCACCTGTCCAGGAAACTATTATGGAGACACGTGTACAAACTGTAAGTGTTATTCATTCAATATATTTCAATTCCTCATCCCAAGATACATTTTATATCTTAGATTTAAAACAGAAGATTTTAAACATGAAAACTTTTTTTCTGTTGATTTGTAATAATACATAATTCTAGCTGCTAATGCAAACTTCGTTGGTCAACGTCATGGACAACAAAGAATTTATTTTCTCGCCTATGGGATAGAGAAATCTCGTGATTTTGGGTGGGCGAGATCAGCCTTTCTCACCCCTTCGCGGGGGGCTTTCTCACATCAATCGCAAGCACGTGCAAAAAATTCAAGATGTCTGCCATTGCTTCGAATTTTCAAGTGATTTATCCAGTTATATTTGATTTCTAATTCAATGAATCTCTCTGTTTAAATAAAGAATGGACATGTACCTTTTAAGCTGGACTGTATCATGAACTGCGAGGAATGCAGTTTTTATTTAAACGGAGATTTAAAATAGTGCGCCAATTGTTTGACAACGAAGTTACCATCCAGCTTTGGTAAACGTAATGGAATTGTGACGTCATATTTTTCCCGGGATCGTTTGTGATATATCTATGTGAAAGTCACAGCTGAAAAAAGTTGTTCGGGTTATTTCAGACCGTTAAAGCGAGAAAAAGTATCAGACCCTCGTGAAAATGCGAGATAGGCTGATCTCAAACCCTCAGGCTAAGATATCTTTTGTCCATCCCTCGGCAAGCCTCGGGATGGACATGATATCTTAGCCTTCGGGTTTGAGATCAGCCTATCTCGCCTTTTCCCTTGGGATAGATACTATATTTCTTGATAGACTTTTCTTGCCCACTAATACACTCCGAGGTCAAATAGTGCAGTATATGGTGACGTCAAATTTAGTGACGACATTGTTTTGAGTTCAAAAGAGTTATAAGAAATAAAAGTAATTTTGGAGGAGTTTATGGATGTGTAAACGCGGCCGTTCACTCACAAACTCTACATATTATTTAGTTTGATATCTGACTCTAAATGCATGCTACAGACTGATTTCTCATGGTTTTGAAGTAAACTACATACGTGTACGTGAATGTGTTCGGAATGCAGGACACTACATACAATAAATTCATCGTTTTACAATATCTAAATTTTGTAAATTTTGTTGAAAACTAAGGAGTATCTCCCTCATGCAAAGCTCTGTCCTTAGCTGATTTTGGCTCCACATTTAGATCATATTGGTTATTTGTTCTCTATCAGTTTCTAAACATCTTTGAGTTTATGGTCTTCCAAACATTTAGATTTTATCTGCACTGAAGAGACATAAGTTGTCGAAATGCGCATATGCAGAATTTAAATTCAAAGTAACTTCGGTATTTAGTTATTTAGTAAAGTGGTCAAACAAAAACTTCCCCCGTTCGAAAATACCTGACGTTACTCTATAGTATTTGATGTGTGACAAAAAATCAAGATTAGTACATTGCACATTGCAAAATTATACATGCTAATATAACGGTATTAACAGTACTAGTATATCACAAGCAATAATTTATGATCGCGTTTGTTTTTGTATATATATCTATATCGCTTTATATCCTATTGCAAAAACGGGGATACACTGTCAATCTGTCTGTTTATCTACATATTTGCAAACAGAGAATCTAAAACAACACGTAATAAATCATGACATGTCTTAATTATTTTTTTCGTATACATTAGTAAATGGTGGATATACATCTTGGGGTTCATGGGGCAGTTGTTCGAAAACATGTGGGTCAGGAACAAAACAAAGAACAAGATCATGTACTAATCCATCTCCAGCTGGAGCAGGCGCATCATGTTCCGGATCGGCAACAGACACAGCCAGCTGTAATACACACAGTTGTCCAAGTATGTTGTTATCTAGTATCTAATTATTTATTTAAATGGTCTTTGGAAATACATCAACTGATGATACTTTATTCACTGCAGTAACTGTCTAAGTGTAAATATATTAATTGTTATTGTTTAAGCAAGAAATTTTCAGTAATAATACAAAACGACGGTCTCAGAAGGAATTTCGAAGCAAGATTCAACAAATGTCTCAAAATTAAATATCGTATATGCATTTATATAGTTGTTTCTAATGTACAAAAATAACAGAACATCGAAATTTGCAGTAAATCTGAACTCCGAAGACAATAGAATTATTTATTGTGCTCATTTTGAAAATATCACGCGTAGCATATATATTCACAAATCGTGTATATTACTTAGTAAAAATTAAAGTAATTTAAATTCCAGTTTGGAATGGAATATACCATAATTCTGGAATAAGCGCATTTCATATCCCTATATCATTTTATCAGGACCTTATGTGCCAGCGGACACGAAGAGGGTAGGTGAGGTGGTGAGATATCATTTTTACTAAATAAACTTCTGTACATTATTTAACCAACGCAGAACAAGCAAACTACGTAATGGACATTGACGGTAGCTACGTTTATAAGCTGTAACAGCGTATATTGTTTTTGATATTTGTTTTCTATATTAAGTGCCTGTTTATAAGATATGAATTGATGATAATCACGATGTATTTTTCAGTTAATGGTAACTGGGCTGCGTGGAGTTCATGGGGGTCTTGCTCTGTTACCTGTGCGACAGGTACTTGGACCAGGTCAAGAACTTGTACCAATCCTGCTCCTCAACATAATGGTGCAAACTGTGTTGGTTCTGGTAGTGATACTGGATCGTGTACTCTTCCAAACTGCCCAAGTAAGAATCAGATATTCATAATTGCCCGTACTTGCTACAATGGGTAAAACAGATATGAACCTTAAACATGAATTCTTTGCCACATTTTTCCTCAAATGGTTTTAGTGTAGTTTTACTTGAAATGTGTGATTAATGCATAGAATGACAGAAACCGCATAAGCAGAAACTAAATTAACAGTTACATCCGTATTTTGTTATTTATTGTAACTGGGCTGCTGGACTTTTAGTCCCTGAGTGTAATCACCAACCCAGAAGCCAGTACTTCAATGTTGGTCCGAAAACCGATTTTATTTGGAAACCTGAAATATCTAAATTTAACAAAAGTTTGTTCAAAATTTAGGAGTAGCTTCCTCTCGCATACTTCTGTCCTTAGCTGGTTTTAGCTTCACTATTTAGATCCCATTGATAATTTACACTGAAGAGATATAAAATGTCGAAATGAGCATATGAAGAAACCAAATTCACAGTAACTTCTGTATTATGTTACACATAATACCATAAAGTTAATCAAGTTTTGGAACAAATTGAACTATAACGATTTTCAAGGATCACAAATCATTTAGTTTATTTAAAAGAATTTAGAATTACTTGAAAAAAATACGCTTTTAAACCGTAACTTCAAAATTTCTTGAATATTTCTTTCAAAATAATACTGAAACATAATATACTTTTTAGTCGATGGTAATTGGGCAGCATGGACGTCTTGGGGATCGTGTTCCGTAACATGTGAAACAGGAACTTGGACTAGATCCAGAACATGTACAAATCCAGCTCCTCAATACAATGGTGCAAACTGTGCCGGATCATCAAGTGATACTGGATCTTGTACCTTGCCAATGTGTCCAAGTAAGTATCAATCTGAATGACGTATACTGTAATTGTACTTTTTTTCGCGGGTACTTATTTTAGCGGATTCCCGTCTGCATGAAAAGTCCAGGATATTTAATTTCGCGGTATCGTCAATTAACTTCTGCATTATATTGATAACTGCGCATATTTTTACGTATTTGCGTATATTCATATTCTCGGAAAAGTGATGACCGGGAAATTCGTGAAAAAGTACCCCGCGAAAATAAGTACAATTACAGTATAATTACATAATATCAAAATTAATAATTGCGCTAACACTATCAAAAATTGCATGTTATTTAATATTTGCTTGATATTTGAATCTCTCTTACCTGGCTATTTAAATATAGACAAGTCTTATAGTCTGTTAATTACTCTTTTGCAAATTGAAAACACACACACACACACACACACACACACACACAGAGTTTATTTCTTGACATTAATCCTAAAGCAGAAAATTACAACTTAAGAGCATTTCATTTCAATAATTGACCATATTTTACGCGTACTTTTTTGACATTCTTCTTGACATCGTGAATAGGTTTTCTTCAAGATACAAAACAACAAACAATTTTGTATTTCCATGCCTTCTCTTAGCTTTGATATATTTAGTATATTAGTATATTTACTGCATATAAGGTCACAGTTTACTATTGTATTATTGACGATGACGACCTTAAAGTTGTACTTAGATGAAACAAAAAATACCAGATTTGACACGTTATTTACGACTTTATACTTTTAAACGTATTTTAGTTGATGGTCAGTGGGCAGCATGGGGTTCATGGGGAACATGCTCAGTAACATGTGAAACTGGTACTTGGACTCGATCAAGAACTTGTACAAATCCTGCCCCACAGTACAACGGAGCCAATTGTGTTGGATCTAGCGGTAGTACTGGTACATGCACATTGCCAATGTGCCCAAGTAAGTAAGGCATATACACAATGCATGCTAAAAATAATAAGAAAAAAATACATATTGTAAGGAAAGCTACATTTCACATAGCGTACATAGTGTACGCTTATGTGATTATACTCTCATTACGTTTGTATTCTTCAGTAAGTCATCGGTTATTACGTGTGACATTTTCCAAATTCATATACATTGTAGTGCAGCGATGCTATTAGGTTACAAAATTGCTGAATATATTAATTAATATTTGTAAAGATTTTTTTTTATTGTGACAAAACAATGTTAATATTTCATTATTCTTTGAAAACGTAAGCTAGTTTTGTTGTCGTTATTATTTGATATACATGCCCCTTTTATGTCGTGGGTCAGCGTTTGACCTGAAACCATTTAAGGTGGGAA
Organism: Modiolus philippinarum; assembly: GCA_002080025.1. NCBI lineage: Eukaryota > Metazoa > Mollusca > Bivalvia > Mytilida > Modiolidae > Modiolus > Modiolus philippinarum. Next base: position 25,396 of record MJUU01052499.1, on the reverse strand, counting down.
TTAATAACACGTGAGAAATTAAAGCCAACTAATAAACGCATTAATATATGTTTACTCTTGGCATAGAGACAAAAAGCATGGGCTTATTTCAGATTTTAGGCATCACCTAGCATCATGCAGTGTGTTTCTTTTACATAATAACGAATAGTCTGCTGACCTCTTTTTGCCTTTTTGTTCTCTAATTGTATTTTTTAGATATCATTTTAATTCTATGAATCTTAAAGTTTTTGTTATATTAATAGAAACATTATTGCAAGAGGTGAGGTAAGAGCGTTTGCTCTTTGTTGAAGACCTCATAGTGACTTCAAGATGAAGAACAACCATCAAAGCGTTGTTCCATTTGCTTAATCTTGCCACGTATTTATGGGGATTTTGTCCCATGTACATTTACTCCATATCCTTCATTTGTTTATTTACCGTGGAGTTTGTCTCTCGTGCAGTGTGGAGTCCGTAAAAAGATTCCCCGTGCTTGAGGTGTATGCTCTGTATATTGTCAGTTATGGTGTACTTGTTTATGTGAGAATTTCTCATATGAATGCACTATCAAAATTCAACATTTGGCTTTCTTGCTTTATAAAAAATTAAACTATTTTTCTGGCCGTCTGTAAATATATTGCCCACATTTCCCGATTTTGATTGCCAAGTTTTCTTACAAACAACTCGATGAGTGCCCTGTGATCGTTGATATGTTGTATTGTCTATTCATTGGTCCCTTTGTCGGGCAATGGATGACAGTGTTTGTAAGAGTACTTCGCCCGATATGTTATGCTTGTTGACAACCCTGCATCCATCAAAAATAATGAAATAAAGGGATGGATGTGGCGTTGTTCGATATTCAGCAAGTGAATTCCGCTTAAACCGGTGCTAGGGGCCGTCTTAAACTTACTGTGAGGTAAGAGCGTTTATCTTTGTTGAAGGCCTCATAGTGACTTCACGATCAAGAACAACAATCAAAGCGTTGTTCCATTTGCTTAATCTTTCCACGTATTTATAGGGATTTTGTCCCATGTACCTTTACTCCATATCCCTTCATTTGTTTATTATTGCAAATATTAAGACTTCACCAGTTTCCCAAAATTAAATAAACGTTCGACTGATGATGATTGATGATTAAAGTCATTCAAACTTTGTACTTCAAATTTCAACGCTTCACTGAAATAGGGTCTGTAAGTCTCGTCATGTGACACCGAGAAATTGCGATAAAATTGCAATTTTCGTCCCGCCAAAATATGACGTTACGGGATTATTTATTGTTTGAAACGGCATAAATTTTTTCAAAAAATGCAACTTCCGGGTACAAAGTATGTGCCCGGAAGTTTCAAAATTGAACGAGACTTACAGACCCTATTCTCATTGAAAACTTTTATATTTCAGTTGATGGTGAGTGGACGTCTTGGTCAAGTTGGGGTGCCTGTACTGTAACTTGTGGAGGTGGTAGTCAGGACAGAGGAAGAACTTGCACAAATCCACCACCACAATACGGTGGAGCACAATGTGTTGGTACCGGTTCAGAAACTCAACAATGTAACACACAAGTTTGCATAAGTAAGTGTCAATTTAAAATGGAAAATTTGAATTTCAAAATTATCAATTTTCCGAACATGGACAGTAATTTTCCATCTTTTCCTGCTTACGGATTGTATGTTTCAAAGTTGATTCGTTACGCCAGATCCAGCAAAAATTATACAGACTTTCACATTAAACATAGTTATCTTTTTGACCGCCTGCCTAATTAAAGTTTCCAAAAAAAGTTCCGTCTCATAAGACCATTAAAAAGTTCTTTAATAGTTATCTGTCCATTGTGGAAAAAATTGATGTTTCGGTCCAAACTTTGATTCAAGATTCCTTTTTTTAGCTTAATACTAGGATTATCATTTTTTACTGTCAACGACCTTTCAATAGCAAATGGTGTTGAGTTGCATGCGGACACTACCGCAATGGAAGAGGAGTTTATGGGCGCCATTAAACTGTTTTGAACCCATCATTTGTTTTGAAATGCCTGTACCAAGTCAGGACCATTTCGGTCGACAATTTTCCGGTGGTTTTCCACCTGCTTTGTCTTTTTGCCTCTTGGACTTAGGCTCTAATCAGTCATTTTTGTCGTTATTCCCATTTAAGATAGGTTCAGTAGTTAAAAAGAATTAAATGCATAACCATTCATTTCTGTAGTAAAACAAGAATGAAGTTTCTTTAAAAAGAACATGAAAAATCTTATGTTGCTATTTTTATTGTGTAAAATTTCACATGCATCGTGGATAGATTGGAATCAAAATATATAAAAATGGTTAAGTGCACTAATTATGAAGCGTCTTTGGTCGAAAATAGACTTTTAAACAATGTAAATTTTAAAACCTTAAATTGAGATTTTGTGTTGCATATCTTATAATTGAAAAAAATACCCGATCTATTATACTAACTAGTGGACTGAAATGGTATTTTTTTTAGATATGACACAAAAAAAAAGTTTAAATCAATAAACATTAACCCGGGTCGTCATGTTGGCAGAAATGTATAGATGTATTGAGATAATTGATATCTTTCACTCATATTGACCCAAGTCCGTGACTCATATTGACCCCTTTGGTCAATTATTATTTCGTAAACGACAAGGAATTTACAGTGACCGAAATATTCGATGCTTTAGCATAACAAAAAGAGAAAGAAATAAATCAAAACAAAACTAATATTCACCTGCAATATTCAAAATCTAGAGTTTACGAAATTTATCATTCTTTTTTTAATAGCAATAATTAAGATTTCACGTTGCATAAAAATGCTTATGAAGCGAATTACAGTATTTACATTTCCTATTTATCTATTAAATTGATTATAGTTGACGGGAATTGGAGTGCTTGGGGAGCATGGGGATCTTGCTCATTGACATGTGGTGGTGGAAAATATTCAAGGTCAAGGACATGTTCAGATCCAGCACCACAAAATGGTGGTCTGCCCTGTTCCGGAGACTCGAGTGAATTTGGTGACTGTAACACTAATGCATGTCCAACTGCAGCTGCAGGACAGTATGTCCAGGTAAGAAGTACAAAAAACACTTTTCGTGAGTTGAATGTCTTACAATAGCAGCTGTAGCTTCCATGCAGATAACATTTACCAACAAACGATTGAAAGCTGCAAGTCAAGAAGCAGCTATGGATGCTAACGCGCAGATAGTTTCCCAAACAAACAAACAACATTATTTTTACAATCCTCAGACATCAATTACAATGTACAAGAGGTCAATTAACATCACATAATACATGTATTAAACATAAATAGATAGAATTATTAGTTGATTGTGCGTAAACAGCTAGGTAGGTAATATTAAGAACATCAAAACAAACATACAGACATATCGTGTAATCCGAACCAAAGTTAAAAAAACCAGAAACTAGAACAGCATCTCTAATAATAACAGCTGCAGGGGTTTATATGCAAGTTAGAAATACACAGCATTAAACACTGAGCTCATGGTGCATGTCAATGACAGCAGTAACAGGTTATGTGTAGATAGGTTTAAAGAACTCAACATTAAATCCAAATCTGCACATCAAACAACAGCAGTAGTAGTTTATAACGTAGCAGTTATAGGACTGCAAAAGCTGCGTCTCAACGACAGTATCTACAGTTAATTTGCAGGTTAAACGAACACAACCCAGAACCATAAGTAGCATATCCACAGCAGCAGCATAAGGCCTAGTTTACATGAGAACTATATGCGATCAATCTCATGAAGATCGTTTCTTTTAAAACTCGTATATGTTCACATTTAAAACATCTGAACCGATTGTGATCGATCGCAATCACGTTTTGACGTTTTCATTAGAACCGATTGTGATAGACCTCATGCTTATTTCAAAACAACTGGATCGATCGCAGTCACACCAAGACCGTAATCGTCTGTATTTGAATGAATCTTTTTGAGACTACCTCTTTTCATTGGACAAAATAAAATTGATTGTAAGCCTGACCAACAAAAACCGATTGCAAGCGATCGCGATCGGTTGAAATATTGCACGCGTGGACCTGGTCTAAGGTTATAAGCATATATGGGACATATATGGTATAAACAACATAATACAAAACCATTGCTTCATGTCAAGCGCCAGTCGCCAGAACCTTTGTTAGAGTAAAATATATACAACGCATTACAGGAGTTGAATGTTTGTAGCAGTTGGAGTTTTTAAAGCAGTAAACCTCACTAAAAAGTTCAAATGCTACATAAAAAATGGTAGAAGCTTTAATTTATGTGGAAATATAAACATCAACATGGAAAGTTTTGAAAATAACAATAGGGTGTGCAAGTCTCGTCATGTAACACCGAGAAATCACGATAAAATTCAAATTTGAAAACATTTCCCGCCAAACTGTGACGTTGTGGGATTATAACGTCCACATTGTTTGCTTGAAACGTCATATCTTTCTGTTAAAAAAGATGTACCCGGAATCAGTCCAAATACTGAACGAGACTTATGGACCCCATAAGGTCATTATTATAATATTTCTAGATTCTCATACGTCCTTTGGAGAAATATGGGTGGATGCATAAATTATGATTTTATTTCCTATAACTTTTATGGAAAAAACTACAAAATTATGAGAAAATGGTCAAAATGAGCAAAACATACTTGTAATTTTTTTCGGAGGTTTAAAAATAAGTACTTGAGGGGGTGTGAATCTAGGACTTTTTTTAAACCCAGACTTTACATTTTGGGAGGGCATGGATGAATAAGTCTGCAAACTGCTGTGAAACATGCCAATAGCTGCCCAATTGACCTCTAAACTACGTGTTTTACCCATTTTTTCCGTGTTATGATCATTGCCGATAGGGGGTTGATGGGTGCATTGTATGATAAAGATGTTGTACTGATTGGAATAAACAGTTCATGGAAACAAGAAATAAATTTGTTAATGAGGCGAATTGATATTGTGAAATTCTCTTGCCAAATTATGAAAGATATTGACTAATTCATAAAGGACATAATCCCACAAGTAAATGATAAAACAATGGTCGTCTCTAATTTTTGTATATGGTATCAAAATTTAACATCGAAAGGCTTCTTGAATAACTAAAGACAACTGATTTACTGCATGTTTGTGTTTTTAATATAAAAAGGCGACTGTTGGCACTGAAATGGATATAATCCAATCCATGTTGATTAAGTGTTTCACTTAAATAGCATCCTCAATAAGCACTACGCAGCGCTTTTTTTGGGACAGCTTTTGTGTGATTGGTTGAACACTTATCACTTACCTGTGTTGTACTGCAAGGTACCAGATTTACCTTTGCAAAATTACACATCCGAACAACAGCGCCCCTAGTGTTAATTGAGGATGTTAACTTATAATCGGTACATCAAAAATTAAAAGCGATAAATTGTATAAATAGACCATTGATTTCGAGGGCCTATCATTTATTGATAACAACTGTAGATCACTTAGTTTTGAATTTTAGTGAGATTGATAAGCAAGATGTGATTTATTTCATGCAAAAGAGTTTTTATGGTCAATCACAGTAATAATCTTTGTTTTTGTTAACAGTTGTGCCCTTCTGGGTGGTTCACGTGCCAGACCGGAAGTATGTCTTGCATCGAAACGTCATTGGTATGTGATTGTGCTAACGATTGTGACGACGGAAGTGATGAAACAACAGGATATGCAGGATGCACTCAAAGTCAACTGTCGGAATGTCCAAGTGGGGCACCTGGTAAGGAAAATAAGTTAAATAAAAGACTGATAAATTTTTGTTTAATACTTCTAATGAGTAAAATTGGATATATAGCTTTAAAGAATATTCGTCCAATCTTAAAAAATATTTTTCTCGAAACACTTGTGTGCCTTTTTAATAAATAAAATATCGATACACAAATAACCGCCTTCAACGACAAAAGAATTTCTATCTTGAAAGTCCCGTATTCAATTCAACTCTGCGCTAGTGTAGCATTTTGAAATGTGTTTTATAGTACTATAACATGCCATTGTTGGTTTAACAACGTTTAAAGAATACGATATTTTCAATACATTACTGATTTAAACTCGGTATAAATTGACACAGTATGTAATAAAATCTAGGAATGTTAAGGTGTGTGTAAAGAAAGTAGAAGAATAATCTTGATTCCTCAGTACATTCAAGCGCATTAAACAATTAAAAATGTGTTAACCTGTCGATAAACCCGCAATTAAAATAAATCAATGCTACATAGATAATTTCTGTATATCTAGAGAGAATATACTTGTACATTTACTTGAACTATTTTTTGACGGAAGTTGATATGTCTTGCATGTTAACAGTATCCCAGATATAAATATCGATCAATCAACAAAGCTTCATTTTCTACATTATCCAATCAGCGTTGAAGTTGAAAGTATTTTAATTCTCAGTTAGGATAACAAAGAGTTGCAAGCTTTGCTTGGCAATTCAATTAACAATTACAGCAACGACAGTAGAATAAAGAGGGACAAATGATGCAGTTAAAAAACGAAAAGATTAGAGACATGGCAAAAACTAGAATACAGAAAAGAGACATGAGACCGGCACAAAAACAAGAAAAAAAAGAAAATAAAAACACAACATTAAAAACTACAGTGTGAACTAAAAAAACGAAAAAGATATCAGTTGCTCCTGAACGGTTAGCATGTCCTGCACAAAATACGGCACCCAGCATGCAATCAGTCAGTCGATTCATGGTAAAATCACCGGTAATATGTAATAAGTGAAAACATACAATCTAGCTGAACATTCGGGAAACCGACACGTCATATCTATCAATGATGCTATGGAGACGGTCATGGATATTCTTTGAAGTAACAAAGGCTGAAAAATCACTGACTCAGCAGCTTTTGGGACAATATTTGCTGTGAATTTTCGTGATTTTAGATTTATGATTTTAGAATTTCCCCTTTCCTCGTTCTTGCTTCGGTATTCGTTTGCCGATGTATTTTGCTCTTTTAAAAATCAGATATTTATAAATATTTAGATATTATGTAAATGGTATTCTTTCTTTTCAGGTAATTTTAAGATTTCCCTTATTTTGATAGTGACATGTGTGATGGCTGCGTTTGCTCTTCTACTTGAATGGCGTTACTAATAATAGACAGTGGAGCCACTTGTGTCTGATTTACTTATACTTGTATTGAGTTTCTATTGTATATACTGAATCAACCTTAAACACTATTTTATATCATAAATACTTATTTGATCATTAACCATTTTCATAACAACAGACACTTTTTATGTCTTGCTTTTCATTTGCATATACACATTGCTTTTGTGAATAATACAAAATTGATTCAATTCATTTACACAAGTTTTCATTACATCTACTACTTGATTCAGAATTTTAGAATCTGACAAGTGAGCATACAGAATCATAAGTTTCATGTCTAATAGAATTAAGATTGTCTACCATTTATCTGCTTTTATGAGCATCTGATTGAAATTTTTATGAACAAATGACTGTTACATCTTGTTTTAAGAGACCAAACACGGGAAAGGATTTACAGATTTTTGTCTTAATCTAGTACACGGATGACAGCGATTGTGAGAACACATCGTCAGTTAATTATATGTTTGTTGACAGACCTTATCCATGAACAAGAGAAGATACATGTATGTAGCGTTGCTAGACATTTAGCAATAAATTCCGCTCAAACCGGTGCTAGGGCCTTCTTGAACTTACTTTGAGGTATGAGCAACACTTATTGTTAAAGGCATCATGGTGACTACAAGATGAATAACAACAATAAAAGCGGTATTCAATTGCTTTGTTTCACCATGTATTTGTAGAGACTTTGTCTCATGTGCATTTACTCCATATCCCTTTCTTGCATATGTTGGTTGAGACAAGCCAATACCATTTCATTTAACCTTTTCGAAACATTCTTGCCTCTTCTCCCTTGCTGACAATTTGCTTTCTGAGGAAATATAATAATAACGTCATGAACGTCGTGACCTGTTTTTAAACGTGGCACAACCTAAAATCTTTTATAAATCATATTTTTCCTTATAAATACGAGTGAAATAATCAAGTGAAATTGCAAAATTAAGAAACCTCAGATACCATTGGTTAGATTTCAATCGTCCTTCGATTTCCTCTGATTCAGCTTAATCTCGTCAGAGAAAGATAGATGTCTTACCATCGGTTGACTGAGCTTAAAAGGTCCCTACACATGTCCATATTGAAGAACAAAAATATAAGTCCCTCAAACGAATAGCATATCTGCCCTAGAAAATGAGTTCGCTGTACTCATTGGTATAACAGCAATTATTTTGTTGCAACAGAAATACATATATTTCTAGTATATGAAAGCATCGGGTAATTTTCCGATTTTCCATGCAAAAGATGTCCAAAGCTCAATTTTTTTAAAATTAAATTGGCGCCCATGATTTCAGATATTATATCTCACCTCACAGTTAGAAACTCCGATTAATTTATACAGAAACAAAAATTATGTTGTTATAACATATTATACGTTTGAGGAAAAAAATCACCTCTATACATGTACAGTATTTTGTATTTATGACAACCTTGTGACGCGCTTTAATCTGATTCACAACAAATAAGCTAAAATCTGCTGTTGCTTTTAAATTTTTAATACAATGTAAGTTAAAAAAGGGACTTTATTGCCAAAAATACAAAAGAAACATTAAAAAACTAAAACAAAGCAAAAATCCTGATTTAAATCACATAAATCATACACAAGATATAAAAACAAAAAGAACTATATCCATGCTAAAAAAGACTTCTGGCATGATTATAACTACTTGTCCGATTCAGCCAATATGATAAGAGAAGATCTCAAGCTCCCTTACTATGTCAGCGTGGCAGTCAGCAAAGGAGGTAATAAATTATATATTAATATTTTAACAATAGAACAAGCTATGGCACTGGAGTACAAAGGGTCTTATTTCATATCTGAAGTGTGAACAAGCAATCCCGCTGGAGTTCAATAGCTTTATACCGATATCCAGAAGTATGAAGAATCTATCTCGCAGATAGCACAATAGGTCACTGAATTTTCGTAACTAGGGGGATAGGAGAAGAACTACGGGGATGAGATGGGGATTAAGGGGACGGGGACCAGGGGGATGGCATGGGGACAGGACCAGGAGGGGGAAGGGAGGAAGATGGGGACTAGGGGATGGGATGGGAGAGGAACAACGGGGATTGGGAATAGGGGAAATAATGCAGGATCAGGTGGGAAAAGTCTGGGCATGATAGCACGGACAAGAAAGCTGTAAAGTATGAATAGGAACAATGAGGGTGGGTATACAATAGGGTTCATGAATGAGAAGAAAGGTTCAGGGATGAGATGAAAATTAGGGACATGAGAGAGGGGAGGATCAGATGGAGAAGGAGTTGGGGCGGGAGGGGGTTTTTGATGAATAATGGCATTTAGTACAGAAACATCAGAATTTCGATTAAATTGTTATTCAACACAAGTAAAAATTTCTTTCACTCGTGACATCATAACTGTCCCTCCTTAGAATTATACAAATGCAATAATCGCAAACTTGCTAGATTATTTATATTTCAACACACGAACATGAAAATAACACTGCTTCGATGAATATAGAAAAGTACAGTGTTGTGTCCAGAAAAATTAGATTTTCCCACTTTTTCGAAGGGAGTAATGTCTAGGGAAAAATCGTCAAAATTATTACAACGGTAATCATTTTTGGAAAATACTTGTATTAGGCAAAGGAACCTAGAAATGTATCGGGAGGAGAGTTTTTCGGGATGCCGGAATTTCTTTAATTTAAGCCCGGAATTTCGTGAAAAAAATGTAACAAAGTTCAGGATTTACCAAAATTTAAGTCGGGATTTCAGGATGAGACCCCCTCTGGCCCTACCTCAAAAATATGATTTGCTCTGCATTGACGAGACATCTACACGAACTAAATTTACAGTAACTTCGATATCAAGTTATCCATTAAATATCAAGAAATTATAAGGTTTGTTAAATTTTTCCATTAGTGTATGAAGGAAAGGCCTAATATGGATGCTTATCAGGAAAAAGGCATAGATATTGTCTACCCACATTTTTTTTAAACAAACAGTGTGCAGAATACCACTCAGATTAGTTTCTTTGTATATTAAAGAAACAACGGCAGTAGAATACCTAAGGAACAAAAGAAGCGAAGACCACAAAAATCGAAATCCAAAGACATGGCAAAAAACAAAAACAGACGTGAGACAGCTACAACGCACGGAAATAAAAGGACGACATTAAAAACTAAGGCACTCATAGTGTGAACTCCCATGAAAACCGGCGGTGACATCAGGTGCTCCAGAAGGGTAAGCGTGTCCTGCTTCGCTTGTGGCACCCGTCACACTATCAGTAAGTCAATCCAGGGTTGAGTCAAAACCGGATATGTCAAATCCGTGAAGACGTGAAATCTAGCTAAAAATGTCCGTTTTCATTTGGGACACACACACGTCATATCTTTCAATAATATCATGGTGACGGCCATAAAATTTTTGAAGGGATGAAAGCAACAAAGGCTGAACAAATCCCTGACTATGTAACTTTTAGGACAGTGTTTTTGCTCTATTCGAAAAAAATCACTGTATAAACTATATGCGCGTCAGTAACGAATCAACTGTGAAATGTACACTCCATAGGCTGGAGAGGTAGGTATATTGCTGCTCATAAAGGGGAAATTCACAATTGGGAAGTTAAAATCATCACGTTTGTCATATAGCTTAGATTTCAAACGTCTACTTCATCAATGACGATTTATCAAAGAGACCAAATCGTTTTTACGTCATTAAAGATGAGAATTTGCAAAATCAGTAACCTATTGTGCTATCTGCAAGATAAATTGTTCACACTTCTAGATATCAAATAAAAGTTATTGTACTCCAGCAGGATAGCTTGTTCATAGTTCAGATATCAAATAAGACCCATTGTACTCCAGTGGCATAGCTTGTTTTATTGTAAAAATATTAACATATAACTTATCACCCCGTTGCTGACTGTCACCCTGACATAGTGAGGGCGCTTGAAACTTACACTTCCGAAAGTCGATCGTAGACTTGTACATGTTGTTATCATTTTTATTTGCCATTTACAATCAATAAAAACCCGCGCGACATTAACTTTCAAGAGGGACATAAAAAAGCGGCGAATATTATGGTCCTATTGAAGTGCATGGAGTGCCCTATCTAAGTCTATGGTTGGACATTTTTCAGGTCATTCCAAATGAAAAATAATTTTAGATACTACATGTATATTTAAACTAGAGCATAAAATTAGTTTCAATCATTGCAAAAACATATATATATATAAATATATATATATATATATATATATATAGAAGATGAAAAGGAGTCAGGAATTCAATGATATCTCATTTCTTAAAGAAAAGCTGAATGTCAGGAGGAATTTTTCACACAAAGTGTAATTTTACAGAAAAATGAATGTTTGAACAGTCTTGATAATACTAAAGTTTAAGCGATTTACGCTTTATATATATCAAACTGATTTCTAAGTAGAGTTTTAAATTTTAGAATGAAAAAAAAAAAAATATCCACCAGGATGCATAGTACATGTCTGGATTGTGAACAGTCAGAATTATATGGGATTTTTTGTGTATATTTTAGAGATTCACACTACATTACCGTCGCTACTTCTCATACAACCTCTAAGTTAATGTTCACTAAATTTTATTTCATTCAAATGTGTTAAATTTTACATTGTACATGAATGTTGGGGAAATGTGGTAAAAAGGTGTGGTCCTGTTGGGCATACTAAATTTGTCACAAATATGTTAAAGATTTCCTCTTTTGTTTTATGATAAAAAGGGTAAAAAGATCATAAATTTGCAAAGACTACAATACGTATTTTTGACCAGGTTCAAAGGGGCTACCACACTGAAGGGGCTTAATTAAAACATTTCTATAATAAATATTATTAAGACCTCCCATGTTAGTCTCCATAAGCACAGCCGGGCTTACATGTATACTCCTCCAATACCAAAAGGATTTCTTTGTAAAATAGAACTGGTGAACACCACCAAACAGTCATTCCCCTTAAAATAAAATCAAACATGCACACTCGCCATTAACATTCCAAGACATAACGGAGTATCCCATATATGATTCAAATCAGAATATAGCATAAATCTTTATACCTTTATGTGGTCTATTAACGTTTAAGGTCAATATTTTGTTGCATTTGTTTAGACATTATTATATATTGTTGATTACAAGTCACATATCTCCCCAAGGGTATTCGTTATTCACGTACATTTTAATACAAAAATGACTTGTAAAATAGTTTTTTTTTATTTCCCTTGATTAGAAATCGTGTTTATAAAAATCAATTTTTAATTACTGGATAAGAATGTGATGAACAAATAATAAAGCACATTAAATTTTACATACAACTAGTACTAATTTTGTCAGTTTAAATATTAACTAAAGATTTATTTGCTGAATTTTCTCCGTCAAATACTAGTATACCATTGTAAAGACAAAATATAAATTCATAAAAACTTAAGTTTCAATTACTGATCCATGATAAAAGTCGCGAAATCCAGTACCTTATAGGTAGTCTAAAACGGCTATGGTTGTCCCCACGTATACCCGAGGCATCTATTAGGTAAACTGGTACCCTGTTTAGGGTTCAAGTCCAAAATTAGTACTTTTATGTATAGAGAGGTGCTTGGGGTTCGTGGATAGGATAGGGACGATGAGGTTGTTGGGGATTATGGGGAATGGGATTGGGACTAGGGGGAGGGATAGGGCTAGGGGGATGGGATCGAACCTAGGGGTACGGGGAACAGTGATGGGATGGGGACTAAGGGGACGGGGAACAGGGGGATGGCATGGGGAGAGGACCAGGTGGTGGAGTGGGTAGGGTAGTAAAGGAAAGGGGATGGAAAGGGATGGAGGAAGACAGGACTAGGGGATAGTAATGAGAGGAATAACGGGGATGGGGAATAGGGGAAATAATGCAGGACCAGGTGGGAAAAGTCTGGGCATGATAGGCACGGACAAGAAAGCTGTAGAATATGAATAGAGACAAGGAGGGTGGGTATACAATGGGTTCAGGAATGAGAAGAAAGGTTCAGGGATGAGATGAAAATTAGGGACAGCAGAGAGGGGAGGATCAGATGGAGAAGGAGTTGGGGTGGGAGGGAGTTTTTGATGAATATTGACATTTAGTACAGAAACATCAGAATTTCGATTAAACTGCAATTCAACACAAGTAAAAATTTTCTTTCACTCGTGACATCATATCTGTCCCTCCTTACAATTATACACATGCAATTAGCGCGAACTTGCAAGATTATTTATATTACATTCCAGTCATGTAGAATGCACCCTGGTGGATATTTTTTTTTATTAATTTTAAAATATACGACTCTACATAGAAATCAATTTTAGATAACAGTGTAAATCGCTTAAACTTTAGTTTAGCAAGACTGTTCAAACATTCATAATTCTGCAAAAATACACTTTGTGTGAAAATTCCCCCTGACATTCAGCTGTTCTATAGGACATGATCAATTATTGAATTCCTGACTCCTTTTCATCTTCTTTGTCTTAGCAATGATTGACTCTAAATTTTTGTTCTGGTTTAAATATACATGTAGTATCTAAAATTATTTTTCATTTGGAATCACCCGAAAAATGTCCAACCATAGACTGATTATTCATAGATAGTGCACTCCAGGCACTTCAATAGGACCATAATATTTGCCGCTTTTTTATCATCCTCTTGAAAGTTAATGTCGCGCGGAGTGTTAATTGATTGTAAATGGCAATAAGAAATGAGAACAAGTCTACGGTCGACTTTCGGAAGTGCAAGTTTCAAACTCTCTCACTATGTCAGGGGGACAGTCAGCAACGGAGGTAATAAATTATGTTAATATTTTTACAATAAAACAAGCTATGCCACTGGAGTACAATGGGTCTTATTTGATATCTGAAGTGTTAACAAACTATCCCGCTGGAGTACAGTAGCTTTTATTTGATATCCAGAAGTGTAAACAACGTCGACAGTACATCTAGAAAAACTGAATTCTTTTATGCAAGATAGCCAAAAGTACAGATATGTTAATGACGTAAAACTGATTTGGTCTCTTTGAAAAATCACCATTTTACCACTTTTTTTTATGATACAAAGAAATTAATTTAAGTGGTATTCTGCACAACTGTATGTTTTAAAAAAGGATGGTAGACAATATCTATGCCTTTTTCTTAATTAGCATCCATATTAGGCCTTTCCTTCATACACTTATGAAAAAATTTAACATAACGTTATAATTTCTTGATATTTAATGGATAACTTGATTTTGAAGTTACTGTAAAGTAAGTTTGTGTAAATGTCTCGTCAACGCAGAGCAAATCATATTTTTGAGGTAGGCCAGAGTGGGTCTCGTCCCGGAATCCCGACTTAAATTTTAAAAAATCCTGAACTATGTTGCATTTTTTCACGAAATCCCGGGCTTAAATTAAAGAAATCCCGGCATCCCGAAAAAGCCATCCCTTTCCCCCTCCGTATATTTCTAGGTTCTAGGTTTCTAAGTACTTTCCAAAAATAATTAACGTTGTACTAATTTTGAAATTTTTTTCAAAATCTATGGAGACTATGGAGGTCCTAATAATATTAAATATAGAAATATTTTAATTAAGCCCCCCTTCAGTTTGGTAGCCCCTTTGAACCTGGTCAAAAATTCGTATTGTAGTCTTTTCAAATTTATGATCTTTTAACCTTTATTATCATAAAACAAAAGAGGATATCTTTAGAAATTTTGAGACAAATTTAGTATGCTAAACAGGACCAAAACTTTTTGACACATTCGCCGAACATTCAAATAAAATTTAAGACATTTGAATGAAAAAAAAATTAGTAAACATAAACTTAGAGGTTGTATGAGAAGTAGCAACGGTAATGTAGTGAATCTCTAAAATATACACACAAAATCCCATATAATTCTGACTGTTCAATTTCCAGTCATGTAGTATGCACTCTGGAGGATATATTCTTATTCATTCTAAAATGTACAACTCTACTTAGAAATCAGTTTGATATAAAAAGTGCAAATCGCTTAAACTTAAGTATTAGCAAGACTGTTCAAACATTCATAATTCTGTAAAATACACTTTGTGTGAAATTCAGCTGTTCTATAGGACACGATATATCATTAAATTCCTGACTCCTTTTCATCTTCTACATTTTGTATGTCTTGGCAATGATTGACACTATTTTTTTGTTCTGGTTAAAGTATACATGTAGTATCAAAAAGTATTTTTCATTTGGAATCACCTGAAAAATATCCAACCATAGACTTATTATTCATAGATAGTGCACTCCAGGCACTTCAATAGGATCATAATATTTGCCGCTTTTTTATCACCCTCTTGAAAGTTAATGTCGCGTGGACTGTTAATTGATTGTGAATGGCAAATAAGAAATGATAACAAGTCTACGGTCGACTTTCGGAAGTGTAGGTTTCAAGCTCTCTCACTATGTCAGGGGGACAGTCAGCAACGGAGGTAATAAATTATGTTAATATTTTTAAAATAAAACAAGCTATGCCACTGCAGTACAAAGGGTCTTATTTGATATCTGAAGTGTGAACAAGCTATCCCACTGGAGTACAATAGCTTATATTTGATATCCAGAAGTGTGAACAGTCTATCTTGCAGATAGCACAATAGGTCACTGATTTTGCAAATTCTCATCTTTACCACTATGCTGATATATAAAAAAATCCGGGGACAGTATATCTAGAAAAACTGAATTTAAACCAGAACAAAAATTTAGTGTCAGTCGTTGCCAATACAAAGAAGATGAAAAGGAGTCAGGAATTTACTGATAGATCATGTACTATAGAACAGCTGAATGTCGGGGAGAATTTTTCACACAGAGTGTAATTTTACAGAAATATGAATGTTTGAACAGTCTTGCTAATACTAAAGTTTAAGCGATTCACACTTCTTATATCAAATTGATTTCTAAGTAGAGTTGTACATTTTAGAATGAATAAAAAATATCCATCAGGATGAATACTACATGACTGGAATGTGAACAGCCAGAACTATATGGGATTTTGTGTGTATATTTTAGAGATTCACTACATTACCGTTGCTCTCATACAACCTCTAAGTTTATGTTTACTAAATTTTTTTCATTCAAATGTCTTAAATTTTACATAAATGTTGGGGAAATGTGTCAAAAAGTTTTGGTCCTGTTGAGCATACTAAATTTGTCACAAAATTGTTAAAAATTTCCTATTTTGCTTTATGATAAAAAAAGGGTTAAAAGATCATGAATTTGCTAAGACTACAATACGTATTTTTGACCAGATTCAAAGGGGCTACCAAACTGAAAGGGGGTGGAGGGCTTAATTAAAACATTTCTATAACTAATATTATTAAGACCTCCCATGTTAGTCTCCATAAGCAAAGTAGGGCTTACATGTATCCTCCTCAAATACCAAAATGATATCTTGGTAAAATAGAACTGGTGAGCACCACCAAACAGTCATTCCCCTTAAAATAAAATTACACGTGCACACACACTCACCATTTTCAGGGAATTGAAAACATTCCAAGACTTAACGGACGGCGTAAGTACCCCATGGTAAGTATCCCATATATGATTCAAATAAATCTTTCAAGCTTAAATCTTTATACCTTTATGTGGTGTATTAACATTTAAGGTCTATATTTTGTTGCATTTGTATTGCCATTATTATATTTACACATATCATACTATCTCCCCAAGGGTATTCGTTATTCATAAGACATAAGTTGTCGAAATGCGCATATGCAGAATTTAAATTATCAGTAACTTCGGTATTTCATCACATACATTTTAATACAAAAATGACTGGTAAAATAGTTTTTTATTTCCCTTGTTTAGAAATCTTGCTTATAAAAATCAATTTTTAATTACTGGTCAGGATAAGAATGTGATGAACAAATAATAAAGAAAAATAATGGAAATACATTTACATACAACTAGCACTAATTTTGTCAGTTTAAATATAACTTAAGATTTATTTGCTGATTTTACTCCATCAAATATAGCATTTTAAAGAAGAAATATAAATTCATAAAAACTTAAGTTTCAAGTACTGATCTATGATAAAAGTCGCGAAATCCAGTACCTTATAGATAGTCTAAGACGGCTATGGTTGCCCCCACGTATACCCGAGGCATCTATTAGGTAAACTGGTACCCTGTTTAGGGTTCAAGCCCAAAATTAGCACCCTTATATATGGGGAGGTGTTTGGAGTTCGTGCATGGGATGAGTTGGGTTTGGGACTAAGGGGGTGGTATTTGGACTGGGGAGAGGAGGGACCGGGGGATGGGGAAGAACTAAGGGGATTGGATGGGGACTAATAGGAGGGGTTCCTGGCGGATGGCATGGGGAGAGGACCAGGAGCAGGGGATGGGATGTGAACCAGGGGATGGCGGCAAGGAAGATGAGATGGGAGAGGAATTTAGGGGGAAAGAATGGGAGGTAGACTAGAGGTAGGGAAGGGGATGGGGACGGGACCTGGGGAAAGGAGATGGGAAAAGAATTATTTCTATAATTATTATTATTAAGACCTCCCAGGTCAGTCTTCATAAGCAAAGTAGTGCTTACATGTATACTCCTCAAATACCAAAAGGATTTCTTGTTAAGATAGAACTGATGAACATCACCAAACAGTCATTTTACCTCAAGACAAAATCAAACATGCACAATCACCATTTTCAGCGAATTGAAAAGATTCCAAGATTCCAAGAAATAACTGACGGCGTAAGTATCCCATATATGATTCAAATAAGAATATAGCATAAATCTTTATACCTTTATGTGGTGTATCAACGTTAAAGGTGTATATTTTGTTGCATTTTTTTAACACATTATTATATATTGTTGATTACAAGTCATATATCTTACTATCTCCCCAAGGGTATTCGTTATTCACGTTCATTTTATTACAAAAAAAGACTTCTGAAATAGCTCTTTTTATTCCCCTTGTTTAGAAATCGTGTTTATCAAAAATCAATTTTTAATTACTGGATAAGAATGTGATGAACAAGTAATAATGGATATTAAAACATGGAACTATATTTACATGTACATACAACTGGTACTAATTTTGTCAGTTTAAATATAAACTAAAGATTTATTTGCTGAATTTTCTCTGTCAAATATACAATTGTAAAGAAAAAATATAAATTCATAAAAACTTAAGTTTCAAATACTGTTCTTTGATAAAAGACGCGAAATCCGGTACCTTATAGATAGTCTAAGACAGCTATGGTTGTCCCCACGTATACCCGAGGCATCTATTAGGTACACTTGTACATGTACCCTGTTTAGGGTTCAAGCGCAAACTCAGCACCCTTACACATGGGGAGGTCTTTGGAGTTCGTGGATGGGATGGAGTAGGGACGGGGAGGGGGTTAAGGACTAAGGGGGGTGGCATTGGGACGAAAGGGAGGGATGGGACTAGGGAGATGGCATCGAAACTAGGGGGATGGGATGGGGACTAAGGGGACGGCATTTGGAGATGACCAGGAGGAGGGCATAGGATGGGAACTATGGGCAAGGAGATGGGATGGGAGAGGAACTAAGTGGGAGGGGGACTAGGGTATGGATGGGGAGTGGGTAGGGTTGTAGGGGAAAGGGAATGAAAGAGCAATTAAGGGGATGGAAAGGGAGAGGGATTATTCATCAAACCCCCTCCCGCCCCAACCTCTCCTCCAACTGATCCTCCCCTTCTCTCCTGTCCTTAATTTTCATCTCATCCCTGAACCTTTCTTCTCATTCCTGAACCCCATTGTATACCCACCTTCCTTTTCCCTATTAATACTCTCCAGCATTCTTGTTCGTCCCTATCATGCCCTATCATGCCCAGACTTTTCCCACCTGGTCGTGCATCATTTCCCCTAGTCCCTATTCCCCACCCAAACTCTCTTCTCCTAAGTTCCTCTCCCATCCCCCTTGCCCCTAG
>MJUU01052497.1:8027-22408 GCA_002080025.1 Modiolus philippinarum | reverse complement strand
CAACAGCATTTATTTACCATTGACAATCCAAAGTTTTAAGATTATATAGATATCATTCACCGATAAGATCTGAAATTAAATACAGCTAACAATGACTCAAAATACTGCCCTCTTCTGGACATAATTATCACTCTTGACTTTGGTACTTTGGTATTTGCCACTAACTGACTTTTAATTTGTTGCTATGACGACCATGCATTCCTCTGGCCCCATTTCTTATTTTCAATTCACGGTAACGTTAGTAAAAAACCCGTTTTTGCTGTCTTTACGTCTCACGGCACTTGTTGCTACGTCATTAATTGTTTATAATTTGGTGGGCATGTTCTCCATACATGAATCATTTGTCCTTACTTCATTCGTTTAGGCAAGCATTGACATTGACGATCTGAACCGTGAACTTTGGATTAAGAGTAGGATCGGATAGAGAGATTGTTTGCCACTTATTAAGATGGGAAATTTGTTACCCAACTTTTTATTTCAAACATTTTTTTAATCTTCCGTCAATTATCGTATAACTCGACTATCGCGCGAAAATAATTAACCCTCCGGATTTTCGGAAATTTACAGTTTCTATAAATTTCTAACGCTTAAAAAAACTGAGGATGTCACTCGTTGGATGTCCTCCTGATTCGATATTTTTTGTAATAAGTACTTCCTTTTTTACTACTTTTGGATAATGGCTTTCAATATTATATAATTCTAATGCTGCTGATGAGGGGCTACTCTTTGAAACACGTGTACAGCATAACATAATTAAGAAATAATTCATGGCTAACGCTCTGGGTTAAATTCGAATATAAAGGCCCAGCCCATGGTTAAATTTCCAATAACCATATACCTGCCATGAATTATTTCGATTCTAATATGACAGAAAATGGAGTTTTCCATTCTGAAGCGACCTAAGAGAAGGCGGATTTCCCGTCTCCATTGCTGTTTGTGTCTATGACGTCACAATACACAATCTGACGTTTTCAAACAGATGCAAGTTCAAAATTCAAATCGAAAGCAAACACAATACACATTTACTTGTCTGAATGGGATGATTTAGTTAAAAACTGTTCTTAACATTTATTTCCTTCATAAACAAAGACGAACAAAATTTAAAAACATTGTTGTTTTTCATCCCGCTCATTTTCCTATACCATTAGCGCATGTGCGAAATATATGGTTATCGAGTATTATACTGGTTGACGATTTACAGGAGCCATGTTAGAATTTCATTTTTTATGCAACTCGGGTATTTTTGTATTTTTCATCATTTCCGCTGTGAAATGGATTTGTAAATTAAATAAACAAAGGCTTTTTCACGCAGAATACATGAATACAATAAAAAAAATATATATACATATATACACTTTCAGTTTGAACAATGTGAATAGCACGAGTATAAATGCTGTTTATATTTCAATTCTATAGCACAATAGGGACTTTGGGTGTTTTTGCTTTCTTTTATATATATATATATTTGAAAAGTAAATAAAATCCACACAAGTAATTAAATAGGAATAAAGAAATTGTGTTGAAAATGCTTTATAGTCTTTACGGAAAATATTTAAATACACAAATCACACAAATAATACATAATTTCATTCTGAAAATCACCAACCGCTTTCACCCTTACAGGGATATTCATGGTTAAAGTTACTAACGACGTTGCTAACTATAAGGTAACGTCACAAGGTTCCTAACAACAATTACGGTAATCAGCGTTCTTAAAGACCAAACCAACTAATCATTTCTACAGTTGATTTTTTCATGAAACATAGCATTATCATTCTTCATGGTATTTTGGACAATTTTCAAGAATAAAAAATATAGGTCACCGAATTCGTTTTGTTGCTATAGCGCCATGAAAAGTAGCTAAATTCGGAAGATGGGGAAATGAGAAGGTTAACTTCAAACCCTTGCCATTTCGGTAATAATAGTTGAAATTGCAAACGGGTTGCTGTATTATACTCCGGGAAGTCTATAGATTTCAATTCTATTAAAGAACAAACTCTCGAATGAAAGAGGGATATTAATTTAACGCTTAATTACTTTCCCGCGCTAAATATTAGACATTTTTGTTATCTTTTCCATTCAATTGTGAAAATTCTGCAGTTGATTTTTTCCTCATATTTTCAGAGCATGTAAAATTGTTTGTATTAATTAGAATAAGGCAATAAAAACAATAGGTCACCGAACTCATAAGAAAGATATAATGGAATATAACGACAAAAAAAGGCTTTTTCGGCCACACCTCTTGCAATGAAGATGACGTCACAGTAATAGACATCGAAAGTTAGAGTATCGATAATGAACACTGAAACAATAATCAAAAACTCAATTATTTTTTTGTACGGCAGTGTACTTTATGGACAAATTCTTATTAATAAGCGTGATTTGAGGATAAAGTAAAAAGAAGCTGTTCCATTATTTTGTTACATTTTTTGTCACGATACAACAATTAAAAAATGAAAATATTTGTTTCCCTTCCTGCTAAGTAAAAATATTTTAAACAAAAAATGTTTGCTCTCCCAATTTGGGAAAATTGAAAAGCCAAAGAACCAGACTTTTATATTGAACTTTCAAGTTAGGGGTTTTGTGTTGAAGGAGGTGGAATGGTGTCTTTTATCCTTTACTAATTCCCCTGATTCTTTTAGTGAAAGCCCTAGTAAAAGTTGATTCTTATAGTTAGGAAAATTGTTTCAAATAATCATCGATCAATTTAACGGTATTGGCTATGAAATAGGCAACCCGAAAAACGTGCTGTATTTTTTTTCAAAATATGATGAATCAATCTCAATAAAACAAGAAAACCAAAACCAAAACACGTACTCTTAGTTGCTAACGTTTTAAAATAATTTTAAAAAAAAATAAAAAATTTTGAAGGGCTTTCGAGAAATTCAAAAATATTATTTTTTGTCATTTGTTCAGACTAAAAAGATCGACGCAAATGCCATACGCCGCTGCATACGACACAATCGAATCCAGACCAGTTGTCAAGTACGAAGTCAAGACTATTGCGGTTTACATTTTTTTTCTATTTTGGTTTGTATGGGTTTTCAGCAGTTTTTCATGTACATTTTGTATATGGTGACGGTCAGTTTTAGTAGGGAGGAAGCCGGAGTACCCGTAGAGAACAGTTACTGCCGACCTTGGGCATTTACATTTTTAAGCGGAACTATATGAAAAGTGTTTAACGTGCTATGGGACGTTCCTTGAGACTATCCTTGCAAATCGTGTATGAGCCGAAAAATAGGTCCATGAAATTTTTCACCTCGACCGGGAACGGAAGCACAGACCCTTCGTTCCGCGATCCGACGCTGGTTTATGAAATAAAGATGTCGCAATTTTACAAATTATATCAATTATTGGACTCCATGACGAATAATTTGTATTATTTGATGGATGATCGACGGCTCGCACAATATTAAACACAGGAATATTGCCAATTCTGATCATAAGTCTATAAAGGTAGACGATGTTTAATATTTGTTATGTATATGTTGTTTATTTGTTTGTCACAAACATTTAATATTTTATGACAATAAAGAATTTGAATTTGAATTTAATATTGTTCCACCGTATTTAAATATAAATTATATTTTTGTAATTTGAACACTTTTTATTTTTTTTAAACTATTCTAACTTTTCATCACCAACGTAGTTAGTGAATGTCACTCTGCTGATCTTCCATGTAGCGTGCGACGTCATAAACGTCTTACAGAACAATGACAATGCGCTGTGTTGTGCGTATAAACAATAGTTGGTTTGGTCTTTAATATGTTTACTATCACGACGTTTTTCGGAAATCATTTTTTTTTCCGTGACTTGAATTGTTCACGCGTTTAACAAAGGTCGGTATTTTTGTATGAATAATTGTTCTTTGTTTTCTCTCTGTTGCTGCGTAGTTTCCATTGAAAACTGATACAATGGGAAGACAAGGAAGTTTGGGATTAAATTTGTTGCACATTTATCGATGTGTTCGCTTAAAGGGATCATTCTGGTTGCCGGATTTCTAATTTGTTGCCGGTGCAGTGTCATTCGCCTCCTTATCGTAAGACTAGTTTGTCCGATGTAATTCTCATTACAACCCTGACAAGTAATAACGTAAATAACATTTGATGATGCACACGTCATACTGTTTTTGACGTTGAATATTGTTCCGGATTTGAATTTAAAACTTGATCCTTCTATCAAATATATACAGTTTCCACAATTAGGTCATGTAATGATAATTTCTAAATTAATTGTGTATCGTTTGTTTTATTGATTAGAATATATGTACTAAGAATTTGAGATCAGCAGGTGAATATGAATAAGTTTAAAAATTTCCCTTGGTAGATTAAAATCAAAAGAGCACGACAGAAAATGACTGTTATCTTATTGACTATTTGAAAGTAAAGAAACATGTCAACCACGGGCATTCATGTCATAATTCATTTATACCATGCTTTACTCGTTCACTTATTTAAACAAAACTAGCACAGTGCTCGTTGTTGTTTAAACATGTTAACTTTTTTTTAAAATTTTTCATTTAAACATGTTAACTTTTTAATTTTTTTTTTATTTTTTAGCTCACCTGGCCAAAGGCCATGTAAGATTTTGCCATCACTCAGCGTCCGTCGTCCGTCCGTCCGTCCGCTAACTTTTATTCAAAGAACTTCTCCTCTGAAACTACTGGGCGAATACTAACCAAACTGGGCCTGATTTACAAAATGTATCACCAAGGTATGCACTTTCAAGTTTGTGATTTTTATGTCCGTAGACCAAACAACATGGCCACTGTTACTAAAAATAGAACATAGGGGTAAATTGTCGTTTTTGGCAAATTACTCGAAAACCATTAAAGATATCAAAATTCTGACGAGGTAAAAATGATAAGCATGTTGAGATCTACCTGCCCTGCAATTTTGAAGAATATCCGTTAACCCGTCTTGGAGTTATTGCCCCTTTTCCGTAAAAAAAAATCAGTTTTTCGTTACTTTTAGTCTTATATATTGAAAATGGTAGAAGATAGAAGTGAAGTTTATATAACAATAATGGTCAGCATAGTAAGATCCTACATGTCCTGCAATTTTGAAGAAAATCTGACAACCCCTATAGGAGTTATTGCCGCTTTTTCTTTGAATTTTCACAATTTTTTAACATTTTTACTTTTATTTCAAAAACTGTTTGAGATAAAGGTTGGATGTGAATTGCAAAAGTGTTGAGGTTTTCCAGAACTACATTTTTTTCATATGTCCAGCAGTTCGCAATTCATCGAACATGGCCGCCAGCAGGGAAGATAGTTTAACATATATGGGAAATACATTCAAAGATCTTCTCCTCTGAAACCACTCAGCCAATGGGGACCAAATTTTGTCACAGTAGTCCTTGGGTGGTCCCATTTAAAGTTTGTAATTTTAACGTTTGTACCTCATCCAAAATGGCTGCCAGCGTCGAGCACATTTTAACATAGGGACCCTATGGAAAATGCATTCAAATGTCTTCTCCTCTGAACCCACTGAGCCAATTGGAACCAAACTTGGTTACAATAGTCTTTAGATGTTTTCCTTCAAAGTTTGTGATTTTTATGTTCATACCTCATTCAAGATGGCAACCAGTAGGAAACATAGTTTAACATAGGGACCCTATGGGAAATGTATCCAAAGATCTTCTCCTCTGACACCACCAAGCCAAATTGAATCAAACTTGGTCACAATAGTCCTTGGGTGGTCCCCTTTAAAGTTTTATGATTTTTACGTTCTTACCTCATCCAAGATAGCCGCCAGCGTGGAACATAGTTTAACATAGGGACTCTACGGAATATGCATTCAAATATCTTCTCCTCTGAACCTTCGGAGCCAATTGGAACCAAACTTGGTTACAATTGTCTTTGGGTGATTCATTCCAAAGTTTGTGATTTTTAGTTTGTATCTCATCTAAGAATGAAAATGTAACATATGGTGAACTGATTTATAGTATAAATGGGTGGTCTATTGGTGACAATGAATAAAAGTAGTCACCAGGTGAGCGATACAGGCTCATGTGAGCCGCCTCTAGTTCAAAATTTCAACATACAATTACATGTTAACTCTTAAAAGCCATGGTAAAAATAACACCCTTATTTTGTTCACGACTGAACAATGGACGGAAATGTCAGTGACAGCATACTTATCACGGCCATCTAAAGAGACCAAATACATATATCCCAGATATTTTTAGAAAACCGAGTACTCGAGTACCGTTTTGCACATATTGTAGTACTCGATCTCTAATAATAACATTCGAATGTGTACTTTTCCTTGCTCCAAGTCTAAAACTATAATTAAAACGCCCATTTTGCTTATAAAATTAAGATTTTTTTCCCGGTTTTTCTTTTTTCTGGATGGGGACACGTTCCTTATGCCACGCCTTAATCCGCACCTGTAAATATGGACAATAAAAACGGAAACATTAACACAATTCTGTCCGACTATTCAACCGTGAGAAATATACATGAAATAGATACATGTGGGGCTATTTGAAACACTTTGGTGTCATTCGTGATAAAAATTTACAGTATATTTTGAAAATTCCCCTATTATAATACAGGGTTAGTTTACATATCGACGATGAGTATATGATTTCATGAAATGTATAGCTTACTAAATTATATGTTGTTTAAATCACACCAGGATGTTGTGGTGTCAGGTCAGAGTTTTACTGATGCTTTTAGGTGTTTTTTGTTTTGCACAAAAGCAGTCAGAAGTTATCCATGGCTTCAAAAATATAAGAATATCAGCTAATGCAATGGAAGTGTACAAAACGAAGAGTAGGATAAATTGTGCTATTCTTTGCGCTGAACATGACAATTGCCGTGCAGCAAATTATCGCAGAACTATCAATCAATGCGCCCTTCTCAGTCATAACCGTAATTATACACTGACAGAAGACACTGGATGGTGGTCGTATTGGAGAGAAGGTATGGTATAATTGGGGAATATGATGGGCTCTGGGTTCCAACCTTTTTTGAACGCCAGGCTCTTGATTTCAACAGAAGAGCTCCAGGTCCCGACACAAGGGCTCCAAGCTCCGACAGTAGGGCTCCGGGCTCCAATACTTGAACTCCAGGCTCACTAACAAGGCTCTGGGTTCCTCTCATTGGGCTCCGGGCTCCACTCACTTGGACTCCGTGCTCCACTCACTTGGACTCCGTGCTCTAAGAGAGCTATGGATGTCGTGTTATTACCCCAATTTAAAACAAATTAAAAAAACTTGATGTTTCAATATATTCAACTTTTCAGATGTTGTATTATGGTGTTTTCAATATTTTTGCAATATTAAAAAAAATGGAATTTATATTAATAAAAAATAAAGAATTTAAAACTAAGCACCCTTGTTCAGTTTTCTTCATTTTTTTGTCTTTGTCATGATGGCCAATTCGTGTTAGATTTGAATTGCCGTGTTTTTGGATTTTTTATTCTAGAAATGTCCTTTTTGCTTCGACATGTGTCGATGTATTTATAGAATAATATTATATACATTTATTGCCAACTGCAAAGTCAGAATATCCATGATCAAATTAAATTTGTAAATTCCAAGAAAAAATTTGAAAGTTCAAAACTTTTAGTTGACATTTTGAAATAGAAATAATAAAAATATGGAACTTCCATAACATCTTGTTAAGTTAGTTGTCTGTTGACCTGATAAATAAAATGAAACAAAAGCGTCATTATGAAGTTGACCATTCCAGAAAATAATGATATGACAGGTTTAATAAATTTGATAAATGCATAATGTTTTCATCTTCCAAGAGAAAAACTGTGACACTATAAAAACTTCTTTATCTATAGTTTCTACAGTAAAAAATACCAGGCATATTATCCATTTGAAGGTGATTACCAAGTTTCGTGGCACGCACGGCTTTTCATCAGGATAAAACTCGTACGCATTGCCTCTTAAAACCACTGATGTATAGCCAACATAGGGACAGAATATTATAGTATTATTGTGTAATGTGTTCCATATTGGCATTCGTATATATCCGATTTAAGCCATATATTGGCACGAGGAGCAAGCCGTTGGCCAGTGTGACTTACCGAGGATCTTCAACTTTTACATCCCAGGTCTTTTGTTCTAGCAGGGGTGATATGAGTCGGATGACTACAGCAATCTCTTGTGCAGATTTCAGACCTCTTGTGCAGATTTGTGTTGACTATCCAGCGCTAATGATCACGTAAACTTACAGAATAGTTCAATAGTCAAGACACAAGTTTATATATGTTTTGTAGATGTCTATTTCGAAATTTTTTGTCTCTACAGTTCAGATAAGGCACGGACCATTTGATTTTCAGGGGNGGGGGGGGGGGGGGGGGGCTGGTATTTTTTAGAAAAAAATTTTCTGGTCCTGACTTTTGCCAAAAAAAAATTCTCTGGCCAGCATCTGGGTTGAAAAAAAATAATCTGGCCCTGATCCTGTCCATTAGAAAAAAAAAGCCCGGCTCAACAAAATTTTCTAGCATTGTGTATATGGGAAAAATAATCTGGCCCGCGGAGCGAGCGAAAAAAATTTCCCGGCTCTGGTGAAAATCCCAGCCCCCCCCCCTGAAAATCAAATGGTCCGTGCCTTAAAAAAAACAGCTGAAAATAATAACAGCTAGGAACAAGTGTGTATAAGAAGTCCCCTACCGGCTGAAATAGGCTTTATTACATAAGCAAAAAGTGTCCAAAGCGAAAAGTTCAGATAGCTGCAAAATATGACAAAATATACACGTTCAAGGGTTATAATTCAACCAACAATGACATTTAAACTTAAGCAGGTAGTCTTGTTTATCTCTTTACACAAAATACCAAGTCATTATCCCAAATGATGTTGAAAAATGTTCCAGAATTATGAAAACAATGAACAAAACATACACAGGTCCAAGGACCATAGAACAGAACAGACCACTTTCATTTCACCAATCCCAATCAAGGGCAGTATAATCATCGATAGTTAAATTAAATTAAAGAAAAATTGGCTTGATTTATTTGATAATCATTGTAGTCAATTAAGTAAATACATAAAAGATTGGAAACAAAATATAATTTTAACTATTTACACAACATTTAAAACACAATGTGATTTCAATATAAAGTTTGACTATATACCATAATTGAGTGTGGCAAAGGGTTATTTTCGTGCACACGTGTTAGTATTTTCACCTGAATTTTGTCAGCTGTGTACAATAAATTGCGACCAAGCTTCGCGTTGACACGTTCGGCAGAAATAGGTGACTGTTGAATTCCAAGATTTCCGCCACGATCCAAAAAAGTTCAACCTACGAGCCCTTTAAACTCGTTGAAATTACCGATTTATGGAACAAGTTTCCATAGTCCTTGGTGGTCTCTACAAAAATAAATGGAATACCATCGGTCGATGTTGTGTCACGTAAAAAATGTATAATTTATTTGTAATCTGGAGGAATATTTTAGGATATGAAAAATTTGCCTCTTCAACCTCTAGAGATTTATCAGTTTTGTTGTATTCTACAAGATTATTTTAAAATATGAATACTTTGCCTATGTAACAGAGATTTGCTAGTTATGTCGGTTTCTTTTCATCATGTTTCACACACTTATGTACTTACAGAATACGCCAGAAAGCCGTTACATTTATCGGAAAAAATTTTTTTTTTCTGATCGTCATGTACGTCAAACTATTTAATAAGTCTTAAGAATAAAACTTTTTTTATAAAAACATCGGTAAAAACTTGGACAGTTTAAAAATTTATACTACAACAAGATACAAAAGATTGATTGATTGATTAGTTAGAGTTTAACGTCCAATGAGCAATATTTCAGCTATATCAGGACGAGAACAAGTTAATCAATTCAAAACAAATTGTAAGTAAAAGAAGAAAGAAATAAAGGTGGAAGGGACAACCGGGGCAACGACTTTTGATTGCCACTGGAAAAGGGGAGAAATTGGTAGGGGCAGGAAATTTAGCCTTCNACAATGTTGGCGACGTTGGCGACATATTACATTTCGGATGTTCGTCTTGCATGTAACAAGGAAATCATTAGTAATGTTGGCGACGTTGGCGAACGTTGGCGACGTTGGCGGGTATTCTCCCAATCCTGGACCATCATGCATTTATCGGTAAAAAATTTTTTTTTCTGATCGTCATGTACGTCAAACTATTTAATAAGTCTTAAGAATAAAACTTTTTTTTTATAAAAACATCGGTAAAAACTTGGACAGTTTAAAATTTTATACTACAACAAGATACAAAAGAAATCACGTGCACATTCTAAATTATGGTTTCTCACTTCAGTACAAGCCTTGTTATTATCGACAAGCCAATGGAAGTAAACGTTATTATTTACAAACAATTTGTTGAAAGTTTTTCAAGGAATATCCCAGCGCTAAACTTGCTTGCAGTTCATTGTATAGTAAAATATCACCCCACAAGTCAGAATATGAAGCACATGGGAGAGTGAGTGTTAGAGAACTAGCCTGAGGCTTCATATTCTGGCAAGTGGGATAATATTTTACAATACACCAGCTTTCACAATTCGGATAATTAATTTTTAAGCGTTTTTGAGTTTATGGTCTTCCAAACGTTTCGATTTTATCTGCACTGATGAGACACAATTTGTCGAAATGCGCATATGCAGAAAGTAAATTCACAGTGACTTCGGTGTTTAGTTATTTATCATCTTTTTATTTAGTTATTTATCATCTTTTTATTTAGTTATTTATCATCTTTTCATCTTTTTATTTAGTTATTTATCATCTTTTATTACTGTTTGATATGTGGAATTTTTAAAGGATTCGAATTCTCAAAAAAAGTTGCACGGGTAATACCTGCATGCATGGCAGTCATCCTTTTTCGACATTTCATTTTCTTTTATAAAATAATACATGTGTTTATATTAATTTAATGACCGTACAACATTTTTGTCACAATACGTTTCTTACTTTTTGGTTAAACAACTTAACTGGACTCGAAATAAATCGACTTCGCATTGCAGTGCCCCTTATTGTTTTTCATATCACCGAACTTCTGTGACTTCATTATATAAAAGATGGACGTTCTGCAGAACTTATCAACGACCCAGTTTCTGTATTTTTTTTCTGACGTCTCGTTTTTAAGGGGATACGATACAGTAAAAATCATGAACTGATTTTTTCGTGAAATTTTGAAATAAAGTCAATTTGAACATACTCTTTCCAAATCTGCAAAGAAAAGTATACCTTCATGATTTCGTTTTCGAGATAATTGCGATTCAAAATTGCACATTTTCCAAAATATTTCGTAAAAATTGGATTTTTATAGTAATTTTTAAAATGTCATACCTTTAAAACTAATTAAGCTAATTGCTTCCTGTTTTTCGCTACAGTTTTGTGAGATATTTCTGAAGAGGGTAAGTAAAAATTTTTAATCTAAATTTCATTATTTGTGTTTCGAAATTGACATTTATGTAAATATTTATAGAATAAACGTCCATTTCTCGAAGGTAAAGTTTCACATAGAAAAAAATTATTAACTGATTTTTTCTTCAAAATTCGCTGAGATCTCCGTGAAACAACGCTCTTTTGAAATTCGCTTTGAAGAATGGGGGTCCATGTGCTTATTTTAAAGCCACAGAGAGAAAACTGTCATTTTTTACGCTACAAATGTTTTGGCGCGAAATGACGTTACATTTTATTTCGCTCGGAAACTTCAACGTCGTCAATCTGTGTTTTCCCGCA
Source organism: Modiolus philippinarum (assembly GCA_002080025.1). Lineage (NCBI taxonomy): Eukaryota > Metazoa > Mollusca > Bivalvia > Mytilida > Modiolidae > Modiolus > Modiolus philippinarum. The sequence continues at coordinate 10,725 of MJUU01052497.1, read as the reverse complement.
TGTAAGGGCTGTGAAAAATGGAACAGAGTTAAATACCATTTAACAGTTACACAGGAAATAAAAGATATCAAACAGAACATAGAATTTATCCATATTAAAGTTCCCAACGTGAAATTTCCCTGTGTATTTCAAGTAAAAACATTTCAAGTAAAAACAGTCATTGTTTAAAAAATTCTCTCGAACTCATTTCCGGTCCGATTTTTACATTTTTTATACTGCTAAAAAGAGCATCACAAATAGTTTCTCCCAGTAATTTAGAAATATTTTTATGTTCAAATGTTTTTTATTGTAATAATTTAATTACAGACTAAAGTTTTGACGTCCCAAATTATTATACAATATATAGAAAATGTTTACGTTTCAATTCAAACTTCAGTTTAAATTGAAGCAAAGCGAAAACTACAAAATATAAAATTATTTCCAAATAACTAGAAGAAACTATCTGTCATGCTCTTTTTAACACGTTTTCCCGAAGATGGATCCACCAGTTCATCCACCAGTTCCATTTATTTTGAATGATAGTCTACGTAAAGCAAGGACGTATAATGATAAATACGTCATTGCATAAAGCTATCGAATCGATGAACGAATTTGTTGCATTCCTGGACGTGGACTTCCGAAACGGCACATTTCATTTTCATTCTCTCTGTCACGTCTGTTGTGGATGCCGTCCTTTCCAGCATCGCATAAGAAATTATTGGCTACCGTGAAAACGACAATGATGTTGACCTCCGCCATTTTATACAACTTACGTCAGTATAAAAGTAGACGTCGCTGCCGTCGTGAAAATATTACCATATATGGAAATATACATTGACCAATCAGTAAAGTGTTCCGTTTTCCATATAAGGAAATTGTATATGTCATAGTTAAAACAAAACAAAATGGAGATTAGCTAATACTGGCCTCTTTATGCATGAAGCTTCTGCGGAACTGTTAATAAAGAGACCGGAAACCAGCCTATACTTTTTGTTGTATGCAGGGTCGAAATCTACCTAAAGTACGCTCAACGAAATTTGCCGCAGCTTAAGACCATAATAATATATATGTGTATCATTCTCTATTTTTTTTTGCCGCTACTCTAAGCTCTAAGACTTGATATATTTACCGAGATAATCAAAGTTCAAAATAAATATTTCCCGTAGACCGTAATGTTAATTTCAAAATTTCACTCAAAATAAATGCGATGTGGGAGTGATGGACGAATGATTTACGCAAACTTTCAAACCAATGAAAAGACACCAAATACATTGCCGGTGAATTTCTTATTTGCATACAAGTGCTTGTTTGTTGTTTATTCGAAGGGTCTATGGGCAAACAGAATTTTGATTTGTTTACTAATTTACATAAAAATATTCGGGTTAAATTAAGAATAAAATTTGCAGAACAAATGTTCATATACGGTTGGCTTTAATTAAAATAAAATTGTTTTTAGGTGAAAAGTTCTTGGTGATACTTTATTTAGTAATTACATGATTATTTTTTTTTCTACAAAATCGAATTTAACTTACGACCCACGTGTTTTGGTTAATCATAGAGCCAGGGCATTATAAGCAAATTAACTACAGGTGTTCAGTTAGCTAGGTATACTCCCTCTGTTTTCGACTCAAATTTTCTGTTAAAATAGCATAGAAGGGTAATGGAAAACTTTTTCATCCTTTGTTGTAAAATTATGGTAATGAATGGTCTGCAGCGGCAAAAAATTAATTTTCCATCAGTGTATGGCATGTTATCCTTTAACGTTTACTAAAAAAGATATTCAAAGAAAAAGTCGTGGCAAATTTCGTTGTGGCTACTTTAGATATCAATTTTCGTTGAAATCGGACATTGGTGACATTTTAATGTAATTCGGTGGACATTTTGAAAATTGGGACCATTTTGAAACTTTTCTGTAATCCATGCACTTCTCCTTATGGTGTTCCAACTTTGTGCCAAATATGAATTAATTATATTCAGGCATCTCTGACAGAATAGCAGAACAAAATTCAATCGAAGAATAATAATAATAATTAGAGAGAAAGGGACTTTTGGGTGGTGATCTATGTTGATAATTTTTTTTGTGGACTCTAGTGGAAAATTATGTGGACTTTTGCGGAACTTGTTATTGTGGACTTTAGCGGTGTTTTTTTTTTGGGGACTTTAGCGGATGTAATGTTTTGGACTTTAGCGGAAAGTTTGTGGACTTAAGCGTTGTTGTGGACTTTAATGGCAAATTGTTATTGACTCTAGCAGTGTTGTGGACTTTAGCGGTTTTGTGGACTTTAACGGTGCCACATATGCTAATGTAAGATAGACAAGCAAAGTTAAAACATCACAAACTTCCCCGCTTAAAAATGAATAATATCTTGAGTTGTACAAGGCGCGACTAACTGATTTCACCTGGATTTATTGCATAGGTTAACTTCTGTCAATTTCAACTGAGTTCTTGATGTGAACCCCCCCCCGAAAAATATCTTTAGTTTCCAATTTTTTCGATACGAACTGCACTGGCGAGGCGTTATTCATATAAACTTATTTGGGTCATTTTCATGAAAATAAGTCGTTCTCACGAGTTGACAAGTCGTTCCCAAAATTTGTCAAGTCGTTCCCACGAGTTGTCAAGTCATTCCAAAGAGTTTTCAAGTCGTTCCTTTGTGTAAATGTTACTGTTGTCGCCAATGGGAAAAGAAACAAAATGTACAGGAAACAAAGGAAACAA
>MJUU01052496.1:0-22706 GCA_002080025.1 Modiolus philippinarum | reverse complement strand
ATATGATAAGAAAAATGCCTTTCCCCTTGCCTTGGGTGTAAGTTAGTTTTAGCCTTCGGTATACGGCGTTTCTGGAATAAGAAACCCATCCGGCCTCCTGGCCGTCGGGGTTTCTTTTCCAGAAACGCCTTTACCTCATGGTATAACTATTACATAAAAGCCCACATGTGAGTGAACTCTTTCGCTCGAAATGACTGGAAATTTAAACGATTAGTAACTAAACTTCAAAAAGCAAATAATACCTTAAACACATTCGTCTTCATCAGAATCAATATAAAAAGTATTTCCAAAAATATGTATCAATTAGTGATTTTATTTTTTTAAATCTATTTCCACAAAATGTCAATGTTCGTTCAGTAAGCTCACAGTATAAAGGATCGAAAAAAAACAAAAACTGGAAAATGCCATTTGTTTCAGATTCACTAGAAAACTTTTAATTGAGCAAATTTTATTTGCCAAGCTTTTTGGCACATTTACAATACATTCTCAAAAAATTGGAAAAATGGGAGAAATTTTGGCTTTGATATATCAACTGACGAACATATCTTTGATTGATAATGTGCTTAAGTTGCAGTTAATTCTAAGTTCTGCAGGTTAAACACGATGGGTTAAACGAAAAAACAGAACACTTGTTGATATTTTTCCAGGACTTCAGACTTTGTTGTCACGATTTGCAGGTTTTTCCTCAAATTCAAAGTCTTAACAGTGTTAAGTACTTTTAATGTACATGTGAATCGATTACATTGTGTAATTACATATTCGCATTCTGCAATATTAACTTAGAAAGTAATAATTACAAGAAATGGTTGCTTTTTTAAATGATATTTGGCAATAGCTAGATATTTATTTAACTTGTATCAGAAAAAAAGCATTTCATTGCACGTCTTCTTTGTGTGTACTTTGTGTGTATTAAAATATGTAAATGTTCTTGTTGTGTGACTAAATACCGAAGTTACTGTAAATTTAAATTCTGCATATGTACATTTCGACAACTTATGTCACTTCAGTGCAGATAAAATCTAAACGTTTGGAAGATCATAAACTCAAAGATGTTTAAAAACGAATCGAAAACTAATAAAAACCGATATCATCTAAATGTACAGCGAAAATCAGCTAAGGACAGAGCTTTGCGTGAGGGAGATATTCCTTAGTTTGCAACAAAATTTACAAAAATTTAGTTATTGTAAGTGGCTATCGGGTCAGAACCGAAGTACTGATTACTGGGCTGGTTAATATCCTTGGGTACTAACACTCCACCAGCCGTGGCTACGACTCAGTGTTAACAAATTACTATATATCGAAGTAACTGTGAATTTAAACTCTGCATATGCGCATTTCCACAACTTGTGTCCCTTCAGTGCAGATAAAATCTAAACGTTTGGAAGATCATAAACTTAAAGATGTTTAAAAACTAATAGAGATTTAATGTATAATTAATACATTATGTGTACAATTAACCACCATTACTCCGACACCAGAGTAAAAAATCGGGATGAATTTGCTTCCGTTCATTTTCGGTTGTTAGTTATTCGTTTACTTTTGAAAAAAAAATCAAATTATCGCCGTGTGAATATTATAGTGTTCTAAGTCCACTTGTTAAAAAATTGGAAAAGACAATGCAGTTTAGCTAATTTCATACTGTTCTATCTCTCTATGTTGAAATCATTCTGCATTAATGAGTTTTTGTAGGATTTTCAGAGTAAATACGGTGCTATATATTTCCATTGTCCATAAGAAAAGTATTTATTATATAGAGGACGGTGAAAGATTGAAATTTCTCAGTGAAATGAAAGTGATAATTAACTGTGAAATTATTTTCCATAATTTCACTCTAGGAAGTGACGTCACAATAGACGTTGTCAACGTTGTTCAACGGATTAACAAGGAAAACGTAGTTCATGAAAAGAATATTAAACTGAACCATTAAATATGTGAAAACTGATCTATATAATAAAAACAATAACTAATCCTAGATTCTGATTATCGAAAATATTCAACTCGTGATGGAAAATGCTGTAATTCACTCATGCGCTACGCGCATTCGTGAATTACTGCGTTATTCGATCATTCGTTGAATATTTATTGCGATAATCAGAATCTCGGATTAGTTATAGTATAAATATAAATCTGGATAGCCGAAACGTTACTAAGTTCAACGCAGTGGTTGCTATAATGTTTCATCTCATGGACTTATAACATTTTTAGAGTTTTAAATGGAACACTTTGAAAATCAAAAGGCTACAACAACCAAAAAGCGGGAAAAAGTTCTTTAATGTAATGAATAAACTTCTTTTAACAGATTCATCTAATTTATTGTTATGCACAAAATATCGTTTTTGATAACTTGATGCAAATTTCTATCAAAAGTTCAGAAAAAATCGACTTTAATCTTTGAATAAATTTTTCATGGTTTCAAAAAATTTTGAAATACAATACTATAATATTCACACGAAGTTATGTATATTTAATTGTAAATGAATAAAAAATAACTTTTCTGCCATTATTGTATGTTGTTAATTAATTGTTGTTTGCTGTTTCTTTTATTGGATAACAGAAAGATATTTTCTGCAACAGATTCGGAATATTTTTTCATATCATATATACATTTCTTGTATACTTTCTGTTATAGAAGTAATAACTAATTTACAACTCACACATCCAAATAAAATCAATACAGCTGTTTGTTCACATCATCATCATTTTATTATTTATCAGCATTCAATTTGACAGCTCCCTATTTCAACGTTACCCCATTTAGCACTTACTAGCAAACATAAACCACAAAGAACAAAAGTAAAACAATATCAAAAAAATAAAAAAAGCAAACAAAAAAGATGTCAAAAGCACAAAAAACAACAATTAAAATAAAAATGAAAAATGAAATAGAGAGGAAACTGCAAACAAATTTACAACTTTGCGATTTTATATATATTTACTGTTTTTATCAATATTGTAACCCCTTGAAATATACTTAGGCTTCATTCCGTGTGTAGCACTTGGTGAATGTTCTTGAACTGGATTTGGAATCCCGTTTCGAGATTGTTGGTAATGAGTACTTCTCTTTTAACTACAGGAACTGCAGAAAGATTGATTGATTGATTGATTGATTATGTAGTGTTTTACGTCCAGTGAGCAATATTTCAGTTATATCAGGACAAAAACTAGTTAATCATTAAAGCTAAATGTGACAGGATCAACAAGGGCACCGAGTTTTGATTGCCACTGGAAAATGGGAGAAATGGGTAGGGACAGGAAATTTAGCCTTCCCTACGACACCGTCTACTCTCCTAAGAGCATGGCGTTTCTCCACGGTTTTTTTTTCAACGGTTTGCAGTAACTACAGAAAATAGGCAAAGATACTGCATTATATATAAAGTCTTTTGACGACATGTATTTATTAACTTATAGAATTGAATTCAAAAATTCAAGCTTATGACTTATTTATTTCTTGCAAATATGAGTTCATATAAGGCTGAAACTTGCGCTCTTTTTGATGCAACTAATATGCATAGACTGCATGTTATACCATAAATAATGAAATTTGAAATTTACACTGAAATTCAAATTTCATTTGACTTTTCAAAAATAAATAATCCAGAAGGGGCCGGGGAATGCAAAAAGGAAGAATAAAAAAGCCAGAGTTCAGTTATCAAAGATGCAATAAGGTAAATAGTATAATAAGTTACCTAAAATGACAATGAATATTAAAAGAAATGAAAATTTGCTCTCACAATTCAGTCATCTATAAAGAAAACATGCACTCACATACACCAAAATATATCTGAAACAGTTTCTCAAAATAGTCAAGGAGTGAACTATCCTACAAACAATTTTAACGAGTTAAGTGGTATTTTGAATTTACCCATACACTGTTAATGTAATAATTCCTTAATAACTAAATCTCGATGGGAAGTAAAAAATGAAAGCTAGCATATGAAAAAAAACTCGTTACCAGTCTGCATGTCACTATCACTATATTAGATACTCATGATTTCAATAAATATGGTCAAAGGTAATTGATATGAAAACAAAGGTGACAAAAGAGATCATGACTAGTGGCATAGTATAATATTTGGGAAATATCTGTAGATTTCTATTCAATATAAGATTGTGGAAATTTTGAAATCAAACCGATTTTATAACTATATGTTAGATATGATTCAAGAATAGTTTTGTACTATTATAGATAACATCTTTTCCTCGTCTTGTGTTGTACAAATTTACCTCATGTCTGAAAACAAACTTTCAATTTGATACATTTAAAACATCTCTAAAAGCGTAGAAGATTTAGTTTATCGCAAAAGTTAACGGCAAATAATGCTCCGATTCTCTATATATTTTGAAAAGTTACAATAAACATTTTGACATGACTCTCAGCATTAAGGGAGTACGAATCGAAGAAACTGATGAAAATTACATGCAACTATTAACAAACCAAACTGCAAAATATGACATCCAAACTGTACGAAAATTACTAGAAGTTAATGCGAAAAGCAACAACTAAAAATCATATATCTAGAACACATGGCAATACAAGGGTCACAAGCAGAGAGACAACATTAAGGACAATAATTACAAAAACAGGTCATAAATGTAAAGCACCAACAGTGTGATCTCTTAAAAACATTAGTGAAAGGTAAGAATGACCTGCTTCAACTGTGGCACCCGTCACACTGTAATTGAAGTCAAATTTGGAAAGCGTCGATCAGTAATAACTCGGGGTCTATATAAAGATTTCCGTCTCTATCAGTGATATAGGCACATTGAAGCGATCTGTCAAATTGTGATCACAAAATCCTAGGCTATCACAGATTATATTTAGTTCACCTCATACTCTTTCTCTTTTGTCGATTTTAAACTGTATGTAGATCTGTTTTAATACCAATGAAAATAATGGCAAACGATGGTGAGAAAAAATATTTTGTGCATTTGGAACTATTCCTTTTTTTTTTCATTTTCACTACACCAATAACGTAGAGATAGGGAAAGAGATGTGCTAGAAAATCTTTTATGCAAGGTGTGGATAAGGTATCACTATCGAACGGAAAAGTGCTTGTATGTGAAAATATATCTGTTGCTTTATGCTGATGACCCATATTGTTTGTAGAATTTTAGCCACGCTTCATTGTTAAATTCGTATTGTAATCGACGAAATAGCATGTCAGTATTAACTTACAGAACAAAAATGGTTATATTGGTAAAGATGAAGTGTGGAAGAAATTTTGAATTATCTTCCGGGAAACACTAATTATAACTTACAAGTACACATATCTCGGATTGTTAATGAAATACAATTGCATTTTTAATTTGTCCAAGCAAACATTTAGGACTGTCAAAAAGCGTTATATGCCTTGTATTGCCATTAGAGAAATTTTAATTTCTTTTTAGATTTACAAATCTAAATTATTGTCTTAATTCAACCTCCGAAAAAGAATCACAATTACAGATGTGCATAGCTCTTTTGTCGTTAATGACCTCCCTTTCCCGCCACTTTCTCCACATTAGATTTACAACCAAATTTTGACGTGATGTCGTATAGAGCCTGACGTATTTTAGTAGGATATCCAATGTAAAAAAAGACGATTAGTTTGCGAGTTTGGGTTAACGGAATAACACAGGACTAATTTTTGTTTTATAGGCTGGAATAGTTATTAAATTTTATATTTTTTATTTTCGTAAAAAGTTTCCATAGTCACAATTTCTATAATTTCTCATTTCTAAGGGTAAGTAGGAAGATTTGAAATCCTGATAAGAAGCTATTTTTGTGAAAGTCTAGACTTAAAATTTTGTTTAAATAGCTAAAATGTAACTTATTATTCATGGTTTTTATAATTTGTCGCTGTTAAGTTTGGAATAAAAATGATGAATTTAAGACATTTTCGTTGAATGCAAAATTACTAACATGAATTTTCGAAATATTCTAATTTTAAGCGGAAATGCAACTATCACTCACTAATACTTTGACTGCTATTAAAAACCTGGTTATAAATTTCTGTAAAAAAGTATATGAAAACAATGGTATCAAACATTTTTGGAGTGTAAAAAATTCATTGGAAGTTCTCGATAAATTGAATGCTTATAATGCCCCTTTCGAATCCCTTGAAAGTTTTGATTTCTCTATCCTCTATACTACCTTACCACATAATCTTCTAAAGGTAAAATTCAGACGTCTTATTCAATGGGCATTCAAAAAATCCGATTGTGAATATATTTGTTCTTATTCCTTTCAAACACATTTTAGTAATACAAAACAAAAGAACTCAATTAATTGGACTTGTTTTGATATGATTTCAGCACTTGAATTTTTACTTGACAATATATTCATTCGATTCGGTACCTCTACTTATCGCCAGGTCATAGGAATTCCTATGGGTACCAATTGTGTACCACTTATAGCGGACCTCTTTTTGTACTGCTACGAATCTCAGTTTATGACCAACATCAGCAAAGACCCATCTAAACAGCATTTAATTGAAAAGTTTAACAACACTTTCCGATATTTGGATATTTTAACTTTAAATAATGACGACTTCAATACGTATTATAAGGACATCTTCCCTAAAGAACTTACTTTGAATAAAGCCAATTCCAACAATCATCATTGTCCGTTCTTAGACATCAATTTTAATATAACGAATTGTAAATTGGATACTAAAATTTATGAGAAAAGGGACGATTTTTCTTTTCCCATAGTTAATTATCCATTTCTGGATGGTGATCTTCCATTAGCGCCATCATATTTTGTTTACATATCTCAACTTGTTCGATTTGCTCGAGTGTGTAATAAAGTTTGCGATTTTAATCAACGGAATCTTTTCATAACTGAAAAACTATTACATCAAGGTTTTCGTTATAATAAACTAGTTAAAACCTTTACTAAATTTTATCATCGATATAAAGACTTAGTTCATAAATACAATGCAACCTGTAAACATCTAATCAAGGCTGGCATTTCACATCCCTTATTTTACGGTAATGTTTTACATAAGAGTAAAAAATAATTAAACTCGCCTAACAAACTTATAAAACCTTTAAATCGTCTAATTCATAAGGGTTATAATAACGATATTGTTGTCAAGTCATTACGTATGGCCTTCTTTGGTATTAACATTGATTTTTTGATAGGGTCTTTGCATTTTAACTAAACACATTCTAAATTTCTAAAATCAGTATTGCATGGTTGTGTATTCCGGTATATAAATGAAATCATTATGCTAAACTCCTCACAGGAAGGGATCTTGATGGAAGCTGTATACTGAGGGTACATAACTTAATTTGTCAGTTGGTAATGGGTCTGGAGCTGGCATGTCAGTTAACTGCTAGTAGTCTCTTGTGATTTCATGTTTATATCCGTATATTTAGTTCTCTCAGTTTTATTTCTCACAATTGACTCAGTCCTGTTGCCAACTGAATTTGACTGTTGTTACGATTGTTTTCATATACTCGATATTTGTTTTTGGGTACAGATCACAATGTCATTATTTGAACAGAAATAAAAGATATGGCCATGTCTTTCCGTATAGCATCAGTTCACGCTAAGATTTGAAAAAAAGTCATTAATAGTAATTAGAATTGTGAAAAAAAAACAAAAAAAAACAGCAAATCAAAACTGAAATAGAAAGGACCAAAATGCTCGCAAATATCTGTCCAATTAATGTTTGTATTAGAAGATGTTGACAGGCATAAAATTCAATTAAAATCAAATAAAAAAAAATTATTATCTAGTACAGGTGCAATTTAACCACCCCCCTATTTTCCTTATTGCTAAGAAACAGTAAGGGCTAATGGTGATCCCGGAAGAATGCAAAGAAACGAACCCTATAAAAGTGAAAAAAAAATCATAAACGTATATGCATCTTTTTCGTTTTTTTTTTTTTCTTTGTTTATTGTCTGGTTTGAAAATGACCCTTTTCAAAATTGTACAGGTATGTGAACAATCGAGTATCCTTGGATATTGGTTTACCCATATCTTTTCTTGTTTATTAATCACATTGGCTATAGGGGGTAGGTTTTGGCCCAACAAAACTATTTTAACCCCACCGCAGCAGGTTTGCGCCTGTCCTAAGTCAGGAAATTTATTTAGCCTTCGTGTGTCTTTTCTGTTTATGTATTCTGGTATATGCATGAAATCTTTATGCTAAACTCCTCACGGGAAGGGATCTTGGTGAAAGATGTATATTGAGGGTACTTAATTTTATTTGTCGTTTGGTAATGGGTCTGGAGCTGGCATGTCAGTTAATTGCTAGTAGTCTTTTGTGATTTCATGTTAATGTCCGTATATTTAGTTGTTTCAGTTTAATTTTTTACAATTGACTCAGTCCTGTTGCTAACTGAATTTTACTGTTGTTACTATTGTTTTTTATTTATCACATTGGCTAGGGGGAAGGTTTGGGCCCAATAAAACTAGTTTAACCCCGCCGCAGCAGGTTTGCGCATGTCCTAAGTCAGGGAATTTATTAAGCCTTTGTGTGTCTTGTCTGTTTTCTAGTTAGTTCACTTTATGTCTATGGGAGTCTAGGATGATGTTTATTTCTCTGAACTTGATAACTCTTTATATAGGGGCCAACTCCGACCTGCCGTTGTGTGTGGGGTTTCCTCACCGTTCATTGAAGCTTTGAGTTGTTATTACTCCCCTTTGGGTCGTTGTCTCTTTGACACATTCCTCTTTTCCCTTCTTTTTCCTATCATCTGTACATATGTGCAAAAAATCATGGGTGTCGTCACTGCCATTACCGAGAAATCGGAAAAATAAACTCGAATCCATATGAAGGTATAGAATAACATGGTAGCACAAGTCGAATCAAATTATTTAGATCTTTTGGAGATTTTCGTTTGCCGATGTATTTTAAATTGGTCGAATTTCGAATTTTCATGTACATATTAATGTTTACATATTTAAATTGAGATTTCACTATCCATGTAGATGATATAACAGGGTTTTGGTCAAGTTTAATTGGTTTTATTAAGTTTTATGGTAGTGCATGTTTTATGGAAATTTACCTAAAACAACGGCAATAGAATGCCGAAGGAATCCACAAAAATTGAAGTCCAAAGACATGGCCAAAACGAGAACACAGAAAACAATTGCGCCAGACACAAAACAATGACGTTAGACAGACACAAAGCACAGAAATAGAAATTACAACATTCATAACAAAGGCACTCACAGTGTGAACTCCAGTGAAACTGAGAGTGACATCAGGTGCTCCGGAAGGGTAAGCATGTCCTTGCTCTGTTAACAGCACCCGTCACACTGTGAGCGAGTCGATCCAGGAAAATGTCAAAGCCAGTAGTCAAATCCGGGAAGACGTGAATCTAGCTGAAAATGTCCACTTTAATTTGAGATACTGACAAGTCATATCTTTCAATGATGATATGGTGGCGGTCATAGAATTTCATGAGGGATGAAATTAACATAGGTTGAACAAATTCCTGACTAAGCAGCTTTTGGGACAGTGTGTTTGCTCTGTTAAAAAAATCACTGTACAAACTACACGCTCGACAGTAACGAATCAACTGTGAAATGTACACTCCATAGGCTGGAGAGGTAGGTATATTGCTGCTAAGAAAGGGAAAGTTCACTCTTTGGAAAGTAAAATCATCACGCTTGTCATATAGCTTAAAAGATCTAGGTACCAAGCTGAAGTAGGTGTTTCAGTTGTTTCTTTAATCTCAAGCTCATTGGGATAGATCTGATGTAAACATGGTAAATACTCCTTAAATTTAGGATTATTAAGAGAAAGTACATCGTCTATGTAGCGGAAGCTGAAATTAAAGGACTGGGCTAAATGTTTTTGTTTTCTTTGAATAAGCCCTTGTAAAAACTTGGCCTCGTACGAGTAAAGGAAAAGGTCAGCTAAAAGCAGCTAAGTAATACCAAAAACAAAAATTTGATGCATTTGGTTATAAGTACACTCGAAAGTCAACAAGATAACAAAATACATTTCACTGATTTTTTAATTTTTTTTTAATTATACATGCAACTGACTAAAACTATTTAGATTTCTTTTTGAAATTACGAACGATAAATGAACTAGAAAATAGGCCAATTCCAATCTTTCGGGAACTAAAATGCAAAAGGATAAAAAGTGGATGCAAAACCCCTGAAAAATTGTAAACCGCAATGGTCATAAGTATATTTTGCGACCATAAATGCCGGGGTGAATTTAATACATTCAAGTAAATCAATTTTTCAAAAACAATAATTAATTGATGTTGGTAACAATGAAATATTTATCATGTGTTTTTTTTAAGTCACCATGAGGCCTTCAACAATAAGCATTACTCATACCTCATAGCAAGTTCAAGACGGCCCCTAGCACCGGTTTTAGCAGAATTCATTGCTAATTGCTGAGCAACGCTACATCCACGTCTACTTGTCCTTAGGATTTTGGTCAAAAAGTAAATTTACATATAAACATTACATATGCCATTTCTTATCCATTTCGAATGTAAGTTTTTTGGCCTTTCGCGTCCGTCTATCTGTGTGTCCGTCTTCCTGTCTCTACATTGCCTTGTCTTGCGACGCCAACTCCTTTAATACTTTTGATTAGGGTTCAATTTTAAAATATTGTTGCACATATATGCTATAGATTCGCTTTAAGCTTTACAAGTTTTAATATTGATCTTGGAGCCAATATATCGACAAACGAAGAACGAATAAAAAAATAAAAACCTTTTAAATTCTAAATAAGAAATTTTTAAACACACCAACTAAAATGGGGACAATTCGACAAAAACAAACAAAAATGAAAATCTTAAATACTAGCAGTGTAATTCCCTTAAAAAGTAATCAGGTGCTCAGGAATAAAAAGCATAATCTGATTCATGTATAGCTAAATAAAAGCCTCCAGATGTCGCTTTACATAAGTTGAAGAAATATTAGTTGTCGAAATACGCATATGCAGAGACTAAATCAACAGAAACTACGGTATTTTGAAATTTTTACCACTGGACCGATGCCTCTACTGGTGGACTGTAAGTCCAAGGGGCCATTCACCAACCAAGTAGCCAGCATTTTGTGCTGGTCAGAAACCGATTTTATTTGGAAACTTGCAATATCTAAACTCCATACACGCATTACTCTAATATAAAAGGTTTGAAGTCTTGCACCAGATATCTACTCTAGGATTTCCAATGCACGCATTACTTCCACACACATATAAAACGACGCTACAGTAAAACTACAAATACGTACTTTTCCTCAAACATCCTCCGGAAAATTGCCATTAAACAAATAGCTGTATAAACTATTGATAAAGTCATCAGAGACCTTAAAACTCGTGAAAAGGTATTACACAACTTTTGTGAAAATGTCTATAAATTTCACTACATTTGAAAAATATACGACTACTTCGTTCTCTCTATCGTCTAAGGACTTATACACCTCACTCTCACAATGAAATAACAATAGAATTAAAAATACAGAAGTTCCGGACACACAAGATTTTATTTATGACATAAATCACACTGCTAAATGGCGATTCAATATCAAATCAGCATATCAAGTACTTTTAAAATAAAGTTTAACAATACCATTTCTTAATTTAACCCAAATATGTTTCCAAATAAGATTTGTCATATGGCGATGTAATCATCACCAATAAAATGACTAAATAAACAACTGGAACGTGGTGAAACGCCATTAAACGGGAAGAAAAATTGACAAAACGGCGATACCATTATCACCAATATAACACGGACTGGATCTTCTTCGATTCTTTGGAACAAACTTAAAAACGATCACCAATTAAAATTGTATAAACATTTCTTCTGGCTACTAGTATATGATGACGGATGACATCTTCAGATATTGGCGATACTTTCATCACCAATCATCACAAGTAAATAAATTAACTGTAGGATGGACTTTCAGACACAACAGTTAACGATTAATGTTCCACGTGCAAATCATGAACAAGACGAGAAATACGGATTGAAGCTCAAATTGATACAATTATCCACGTACAAATACAAAGTTTTATCAGGCGGACGCATGGAAAGATGGCAATACACATAACGTAGATATTTTATTCTCACTGGATCAACAAAATATATTAAAATTCTCAAAATGTGGCTCTTAAAAGATGGCATGACGTTTTAACATTAAATGTTCTTACCGGTAATTGAAATATTTGCAATAACTATATTTATAAACGGACAAATAGTACAGTAATTTTATCCAAAATATTTGAGATTGGTCGTGGTCCAATCAGCAGATAATTTCAATATTATCGGGGAAAACTAGTCCAGCTCACATAGGTATACAAATAACACGAAACACTGAAAAAATCGGGAAAATATAGGGTACTCCACCATGTTTTAGACTAGGGTGACACACAAACACTGTCTACGCTTACATCAGGACATAAAACAAAAACACGCCTGCTGTTATCATCACATTTATTCAACACTACTACGTCATTAAAATAAAGGCAGGAAAAGGGGAATAACTCACATTTACAAAATTATAACTATACGACCATATGCAGATATATGACATTGTAGTGAATAGGGCTTTATGATTATTCTGATCGTTCATGCATAGATGTACATGGGCCATGTGGAATAACTAATTCTCTGAAAATGTTCACCCAACTAGACAAAGTAAGTGAAAACCGAACCGTCAGTCTAAAACGAACAATCCAACGACAATGGCAACGTCGGAGAACAAAAAAACAAAGACATGACATGAGCACGGCACAGAAAAGAAAATGAGGACACACATATACAAATAACTAAATACCGAAGTTACCGTGAATTTAAATTCTGCATATGCGCATTTCGACAACTTATGTCTCTTCAGTGCAGATAAAAACTAAACGTTTGGAAGACGTAAATGAAGAACACAGACCCAATTAAAAATCATGAGTAAGATCAGCTGCACCAGTAGAGAAAGCATCACCTGCATCTTATAAGACAAAAAGCTTGATAACAATTCCGTAATGAGTGCCGTGAAAAGTGCTGTATCCAATCTAATATTGTTTAAAGCACTTCACATATTTTCAGACTAAATCCTAACCACTAAGTAACTTTTTACCATATGCCGTTATCTTCATCCCAAGAAAAAAGCAAACTGCAAAATGATATAACATTGGTCACTTTTACTACATTTTCAAAACTATATCTAAAACTATATTGCAAATTTGAATCCCATATTAAATAGTATCTTACACCATATCTAAAATTGCCAAGTATGGAAACAGATTTTAATATTGCAGCCTACTAATCGGTGGAACATATCAAAAAGAGTTTCCTCTTGAATTGACATGATTTCTTTATGATTAATCAGATATTAAGCAATGATTTGAAACCATATTTCGATGAAATGATTCTTTGGTCGCTAATTGATAGATGTCTACCGGATTCATGCCTAAGATGAAGAATCCAGAATCTCGAGCGTCTATGAAATAAAAATAAACATGTACTCATACTTCCACCACAACAATACATATTGGGGGGGGGGGGTTGTGCTGATAACCCTGAAGAAAGAAACATTTTTTCGATTATAGAATTTGGTAAATGGCAACTGATGCGCACATAATACAAACACAAAGAAAATTGAGTTTGTGAACAACAGCAAAATCAACTTACAATAGGTTTTTATGCGAGACACCTTCCTAAAACATTTACATTAAATACTCATTTGAAAACATTTTCGTTTGAAGGTAGTGAAGTGATTATGATTCATATTTTTTTTTTATCACGTCTTATATCAATATTTATACATGAATATAACCCCAAGGATAAAGATGGGATATATATAGCCTCAATGCCACATAATTACTGACGGAGACTTATGTGACTATTTGTCCTGGTATCAATGACATCATCATATCAATGATGTCCTGTTGAAAAAAATCTAGTGGTGATCTTTCATCATTAGTACCTAATGTATGATCTGCTCCCGCATTCATCAATAGTTTTACAATCTTCTTGTATCTACATTTGTTTTCCCTACTAACTTCAAACCTTTTAAAAACTTTGATGTACATTTGTACATGTATTTGAAGTCACTGTTTAAAAGTTTACTCCAAATTTCACAAGCCATAAACAGTGGTGATGCTCCATCGTCTGTACAGTGATTTACATCTGCACCGTTTTCCAAAAGTGAACATACTATATCAGTATACCTACGATAGCAAGCAATATGGAGAGGTGATGCGCCTCTTAATGTACACTGATTTACATTTACCTTGTTGTCCAAAAGTTTTGTTACTATTTCAGTATATCCTCCAAAACAAGCTCCATACAGAGGTGATTTCCCCGTCACTGTACTCCAATTAAAATCTGCTATGCTGTCTACAAGCTTACAAACTACCTCAACGTGCCCTCCACAGCAAGCTCCATACAAAGGTGATTCTATCTTCTTTAAGGTACACTGATTTACATCAGCCTTGTTTTGCAAAAGCATATCTACTACTTTAGTATACCCTCTGCAACAAGCTATATAGAGAGGTGATTTTCCTTGGTTTGTCCATAGATTAACAAATGCCCTGTTGTCAAGTAGTTTACCTACTATTTCAGCATGCCCACCCCAACAAGCCATATGCAGGGGTGACTCTTAATCGATTGTAGTAAGATTTACATCTGCTTTGTTGTAAAGAAGTGTATCCACTATTTCAGTATATCCTCCCTTGCAAGCAACATACAGGGGTGATGCTCGCTTACGCGTACACCGATTCACATCGGCCTTGTTGTCTAGAAGTTTTTTAACTATTTCAGTATGCCCACCACTACAAGCTACATAAAGAGGGGATTTTGTTCCAACATTGTGCACCGATTAACAGCTGCTTTTTTGTCCAAAAGTATATTTACTATACCAGTATATCCTCTTTCACAGGCTACATAGAGGGATGACAGTCCCATCCTTGCACACTGATTAACGTCGGCCTTGTTGTCTATAAGTTAAGTTAGTATTTCAATATAGCCTCCATAACAAGCTGCATAAAGAGGTGAAGCTCCTCTGCATGTAATGTTATTAATGCCTGCCTTGCTGTCTAGCAGTTTGGCTACTATTTCAAAATACCCTCGATAACAAGCTATATACAGAGGGGATTGTCCATTATTTGTTGGTATGTTAACATCTTCCTTGTTCCCTAGAAGTTTAGCTACTAATTCAGTTTCCCAATTTCACAAGCTAGATACATAGGTGATTTTCCATCCTTTGTACACTGGTTTACATTTGCCTTGTTATCTAGAAGTTTCGTAAGTAGATCAATATAACCGCCAAAAGTAGCTACATATAGAGGTGACGCCCCTCCCGAGTTACACTGATTAACATCTGCTTTATTTTTCAAAAGTGTGTTTGCTACTTCAGTAAACCCTCTTTCACAAGCCACATACAGAGGTGATACTCCATATTTAGTACTTTGACTCACGTTTGCCTTGTTGTTAAGAAGTTCTGTTACTACTTCAGCACAGCCTCTATAACAAGCTATGAATAGAGGTGATTTCCCGTCATTCGTACATTGGTTCTGATCTGCCATTTTTCTAGTAGTGTACCTATTACTTAAGTATAACCCTTACTACAATCTAGATATAGAGGTGTAACTCCTACCTTTGTAGATTTATTGACATCTGCCTTGCTTTCAATAAGTTTAGTAATTATCTTAAGATGACCTTTCAAACATGATATGTGCAGAGGGGATACTCCGTCCCTGTTACAATGGTTTAGATCTGACCCATGATCACAGAACCACTTCACCATATTAATGTCTCCAACTGAACAACAATTCATCAATGGTGTAGTATTACTGCAGATTTCCAAAAATTCCGCGTGAAAAGAACTCTTTGTAATGTTATAAGACATGTCACACATTTCCGCTAGCTTGGTTTGTAATGCTTGTTCCAAGCCCTCTAAGTAATTCAGAAAAATATGTCTATATTTCTGCATTTTCATGTTGATGTTATTAAACCCCTCTGGACCAATCATCAATTACCAAAAATTGATTTTAATTTCGTGATAAGTGAGAAAGAACTTTTTGTCCTTTCAGAGACATTTTTTAAATGTGGTTCAGAAAGAAAGGGAGTAATTCTTCTATCTTTGTGTTCGCTTATAAGCAAAGCGACATGACATTTATTTAAGTCTATCGATCAACAGTCGGGAATGTAACAAAGTATCATTTATATGTACTTAAATTGGGTGCTAAGTCACTGCCAGCAATACGAATCCAACAAGCGAGTCCTAATCGGACGTCATAGATAAATAATAAAGCATGCATTCTTTCCACTCTCTAAACAACGAACAGCCAGGGGAGATTTAAAAAAAAAAAAAAGACGAGCTAATGACATCAATCAACCATTTTTGATCGGAGCAAGTGCATAACTAATAATACACATGCGTCAACTGTCCGCAAAATGGGTAGGTGAAAGAACGTAACCTCAATGACATCTACGCTATCTATTATCTGGATTCTGAAAGTTTAAATAAAAAAAGAAGGGAAACGGGGAATCTGTCAAAGAGACAACGACCCAAAGGGGAGTTATAGCAACTCAAAGCCACCATAAGATCTTCAGTGAACGGTGAGAAAACCCCACACCCAATGGCAGGTCGGAGTCGGCCCTTGAATAAAGAGTTATCAAGTTCAGCGAAATAAACATCATCCTAGACTCCTATAGACATAAAGTAAATTAACTAGAAACAAGAGGCTCTCAAGAGCCTGTATCGCTCACCTGGGTCCTATGCAGCACTAAAATTCGAAATTGATGGTCCATCTTTGGTGGTGTATGTACATAAAAATCAGAAACTTTTTATAAAATTGAATTAAAATTGTTCAAGTAGTTTCAGGGAAGATTTTTGAATGCAGTTTCCAATCTTAAATGGCCTATGTTAATTTACGTTCCCTGCTGGTATCTATTTAACATAAAACTTGGAAGAGGGTCACCCAAGGACTATCATATCAAAATTCTACTGTTCAAGGAGTTTCAGAGCAGAAGATCTTTTTATGCATTTCCCATTGGGTCCTATGTTAAACTAAGTTTTGCCACTGGTGGCAATGTCACATGACGGATCCGCACCAAAGTAACAAACTTGGTCAAAATCTCACAAGTTTCATTTATGCTATGTTTAATTTGAATCTATTCAGTGGTTTCCTATTATATCTTTGTATGCATTTTCCCTTATGGTATAATTCATTGCTGGAGGCTATATTGTATGATGGATCAGCATTGAAGAAACATCACTTGGTCTGCTTCTCATAAGCATCATTTATGCAAAGTTTGCTTTAAATCTATTCAGCAGTTCTCTAGAGGAAGATCTTCTGTTAATTTAAGTTCACAGCTGGTGACACTTGGTCAGCACCTGACAGGCATCATTCATGTCATGTTTGATTTAAATCCATTCAGCAGTTCTCTAGAAGATCTCTGTGTGCATTTCCCATAGGGTCTGATGCTGTAGGTCATATACAATCACAGATCGGCACCTAAGTAAAAATACTTTGTCAGCATCTCATAAGCATTAGCAATGCCAAGTATGGGTTAAAGCAATTCAGTGGTTCTCAAAAAGAAGTTCTTTGTATGCTTTTTACCATTTGGTCCAATGTTAAAATTTAGTTCCGAGCTGGCGGCCATGTCGTATGACGGATCGGCACCAAAGTAGTAACACTTGGTCAGCACCTCATAAGCATCATTCATGCCAAGTTTGGTTCAAATCCATTCATTTGTTCTCAAGAAGTTCTTTGTATGCATTTTCGGATAGGGTCTTAAGTTGAAATTAAAATCCCCGCTGGCGGCCATGTTGGATTTAGGATCGGCACCAAAGTCACAACACTTGGTCAGCACCTCATCAGCATCATTCATGCCAAGTTTGGTTCAAAGCCATTTGGTGATTCTCAAGAAGAAGTTCTTTGTATGAATTTTCCCATTAGGTCAAATAGTAAACTAAGTTTTCTGCTGGCGGCCATCTTGGAAGAGGTCGGAAAACATGAACATGTTCAATACAATATAGTCCTTAACATGCTGAACATTTTTGCAATTTAAACTTGACCTCTATCTCAAAGCGTTTTTGAAATATAGGACAAGTAAAAAATCACGAAAAATTTGACCAATAAAGGGCCACAACTCATATATAGGTACTCCGATTTTCTTCAAAATTTCCATGTGGGTAGATCTTAACATGCTGAACATTTTTGCAATTTAAACTTAACCTCTATCTGTTATAGTTTTTTAATACAAAATAGAAAGAACATCAAAATTTTGAAAATTTTATGGAAAAAGGGCAATAATTCTTAGACGGGTCATCAGATTTTCTTCAAAATTTCAGCATGGGTAGATCTTCTCATGTTGATCATTTTTTACCTCTTCAGATTTTTGATATCTGTTACGGTTTTTGAGTTATTTGCCAAAAACTATATTTTACCGCTATGTTTTATGTTTAGTAACGGCAGCCATATTGTTTGACCTCAGACATACAAAATAACAAATTTGAAACTAGATACCCTAGTGATGATTCAGTTAAAGTTTGGTTCCATTTGACCCAGTGGTTTTAGAGGATAAGATTTTTGAAAGTGAGCTAACGAAGGACGGACGGACGAAGGACGCCAAGTGATGGCAATAGCTCGCCCTGGCTTAGCCAGGTTAGCTAAAAAGACAAGACACACAAAGGCTTAATAAATTTCCTGTCTTAGGACAGGCGCAGACCTGCTGCGGTGGGTTTAAACTAGTCTTATTGGACCCAAACCTTCCCCTATAGCCAATGTGATAAATAAAAGAAAAAAATCGTAACAGCAGTGAAATTCTGTTGGCAACAGGACTGTGTAAATTGTGAAAATGAAACTGAAAGAACTAAATATACGTACATAAACATGAAATCACAAGAGACTACTAGCAGTTAACTGACATGCCAGCTCCAGACCCATTACCAACTGACAAAGTAAGTAATGTATCCTCATTATACAGCTTCCACCAAGACCCCTTCCTGTTAGGAGTTTAGCATAATGATTTCATGCATATACCGGAATACAAAACCGGTGTCCATGCAATACAGATTTTAGAAATTTAAAATACTTTAGTTAAATTTAGTTAAATAAAGTTTAGTTTATGCAAAGACCCTATCAAAAAATCAATGGTTATACCAAAGAAGGCCATAATTATAAAAGAAATAGAAAATATATCATAGTTTAATTATCATTATAATTGTAGAGTCAGATAATTTTTGATTAGATAAAAAAATGTTGGAATTATATGCTGATACTTGTGTATTGCAATGAGATTAACAAGGCCAAACAATCTGTTCATACATTTGTAGGACTTTCTGTACCCATCCATGCAAAGTATAAAAAATAATTATGAAAGCAAAAAATGCTAGTATGTAAAGTATCCTTTAACGACAAACGTTACAAACTGCATTCTTGAACAAGAGGCTCTCAAGAGCCTGTATCGCTCACCTGGTCCTTGATTAACATAGACATTTTATGTTAAAGCCCATATACATGTATATAATAAAACTATAGTTCCAATATACCCAATTAGTTTCAGGGGAAAAGACGTCTGTTAGTGTTCCCCATGGGTCCAATGTTAAAATTTGTTCCCTGCTGGTAGCCATCTTGGATAAAGTGGGAACCAGATATTTTTTTTTCTTTTCAGGGGTCCACATAAAAACTATTTTGACCAAGTTTGATACCATTGGCTCAGTAGTTTTAGAGGAGAACATGTTTGAATGAGTTTTCCCATAGGGTCCAATGTTAAAACTATCTTCCCTGCTGACGTCCATCTTAAATATAGCGCGGACCTGAAAAACAGCTCTTTTGTAAGGGACCACCGAAGGACTATTGTGGCCAAGTTTGGTGCCAATTGGCTTAGTAGTTTCAGAGAAGATCTTTGAATGTGTTTTCCCCATAGGGTCCAATGTAAAGCTTTTTTGTAAGGGACCACCAAAGTACTATTGTGGCCAAGTTTGGTGCCAATTGGCTTAATAGTTACAAAGGAGTAGATCTTTGAATGTGTTTTCCCATAGGGTACAATGTTAAAACTATGTTCCCCGCTGGCGGCCATTTTGGATATCGCGCGGACCTCAAAATCAGCTTTTTTGTAAGGGAACACCAAAAGACTATTGTGGCCAAGTTTGGTTCCAATTGGCCCAGTAGTTTCAGAGGAGAAAATCTTTGAATGAAAAGTTTACGTCGGACGGACGGACGGACGACGGACGCAAAGTGATAGCAAAAGGTCACCCTGGAATTAGCCAGGTGAGCTAAAAAGTATATTCTTTATATATTTCTTCTGTTTATACTATGCTTTGTCAATGAAACAGGAACCGTCTTCGAAAAAATATTATTAGTGATTCCTTTTATCACAAGGGTCTAGACAATTTCTTACAGCCAATAAAAGTTGCATCTAATTATTCTTGTCTTACATTTTGTTTCATTTTTACCTCTTTAAGCAGTCCCCTACCCTATTCGAGATACCCCTTAAAAGGAGGCAAATGTTCCCGTCTTGTCTATAACACAGACGCTATCGAAATGGCCATCTACAGAAGCTATAATTACAGTAACTTTCGATCGTTATTTTATTTTCTATAGTGTATATGATCAACAATTGCAAACTAAATATGTCTCTGAAAGCATGATATTCCTTTAAATACCAAACTTATAGCCAGTTTTGTTGAGCCACTTTAACTAAGAATAATATTGTTATAGCTGTTAAATCATTTCTTAAAGAATTATGTTATTAAAAAATTTGCACTGGCATACCCTTCAAATGCATGATTAAAACAATGTGAAAAAAAAACTTTTAATAAATCATGAACATTTTTTGAATATCGGACCAGTTTTTCAACAGTAGCGTGATACACAAAATATGTATTACAGGATCGACACTAATCGACAAAACCCATGAATAAGTTATCTCTCTTTATTGACACGAAAGGTAGCCTGGAATCTTATTCAAAGATATAAAACTTAGACTTTTGATTTAATGTCGACACTCAATTCATTCATTTAGCATTTTGCCTAATTAAAATTGACTTGACCTATTACATAATTTTCAAAAGGCAGCAGTATGAACAGTGAATGTACAGGCCGAACAATACACTACATTTGTATACCTCTTATATATTGCGGCACTGGATCATCATGGGCTTCCTTTAGCATGTCATGCTCTGTTTTAAGACTCAGATATGACTTTGCAAGGATTTGGGTGTCACTCTTAAGATTCTCAACTTCCTTTGTTTTCTTATCATGGTCAGTCTTAAGACTATCGTAAGACTTGGCAAGTTCTTCAACTTCTTTTGTCCTCAGTTGATGGTCCGTTTTAAGTTTAGCATATTATTTAACAAAAGGATATGGAGTAAATGAACATGAGACAATAACACATATGTCAACTCCAACTGCATTAATTTCAATTAGCTGTATGGCCATTTCGGAAATTTACTCCTCATTAGCAGCGCTGGAACCCACAAAAGGAAAGCATAAGACTTGGCAAGAATTTCGGTGTCATTCTTAAGGATCTCAACTTCCTTTCTTTTTTCATCATGGTCAGACTGCAGACTAATGTATGACATTGTTAAGAATTCAACCTCCTTTGTCTTTTCGTCATGGTTAGTCTTAAGACTTTCATGGTTTGTCTTAAGGCTTTCATGGTCAGTATTAAGACTGAAATATGATTTTGTCAAGTCTCCTATCTCCTTCGTCTTCAAATTATGTAATGTTTGTAACTCTTTTGAGAAGCTGTCTGAGTTTCTATATCTTTAATCATATCTACCAAAGATTGTTTTAATTGTTATATTTCTCCCTCTGACTGTTTAATGCCAAGCATTACAAATGTATTTCTTTGTTTGATTTATCTAAGGTCTTGGTGTTCAGTTCCATACATTCCTGCACCATAGATGGTCCTCCTAATCTACCCACGGCCTGTATAGATACAACATTTATCAATTTTAACATTGTACTGGTTAAATGTCTATGATGAAACAATAAAAATATAGATATGGTTGAAATTTGTAGAAATTGATATTTATTGCTCAACTAGCAGTGTGATGAGTGTCAAATGTGAAGCAGGTAATGCTCACCCTTCCGAATCACCTGATGACACTCCTGTTTTTAGAAGTTCACATTATTCGTGCTTTATTTTTTGTGGCGTTTATTTTATGTTCTCTTTGTTTTGTTTTATTCGCTTACATTTTCCTTCTGTACGTAATCCTTATATTGCCATGCATTCTGCATATATGAATTTTGTTCATACTTAGGTATTCATTTGGCCATGTTCTTCTTTCATAATTGATGATGTTGTTATACCAAATCTATTTAGAAGTATTTAAATTGAAATTTCATATGTAAGAAGGCTTGATATCATAGTCAACGGAAATTATGTCCTTAGCTAGTTGTCAGTAACTTCGAGCTTTTGTCCGGACAGTACCTGTGTGTATTGTCTTCATGTTTTATGTTCTTCATTGTAAAGGTAATCGTCTTGATAAGTTGGACTTTTTTCTAGTTTGATTTTTACTGTGAGTCTTTTTGTGTATTTATTTTTAGCCATTCACCACACATAGGGGGAGGGTTTGGATCCAAGAAAACGAGTTTAACCCAACCGCAATTTTTGCGCCTGTCCCAAGGAATATGTTGGTCATTGGCTTATCCTTGTCTCTAATAAAATTTTAGTGTCTTGATATTTGGGTTATTGGATGTGGTTTGTTTCCATTGATTTATTCACTTTTTTATCTTGTCGGGGCCATTTAGGGCTTACTAAATGGTGTGAGGTTCCTCACTGTGTTG
>MJUU01052493.1:122372-155494 GCA_002080025.1 Modiolus philippinarum | reverse complement strand
CTATGTTCCGTGCTGGCGGCCATGTTTTTTATCGGATCTTAACGAAACGAGCAATCTTTGTTTTGGACCTTTAGTACATCATTCCTGTAAAGTTTGGTTGCATTTGCTTCAGTGGTTTCAGAACAGAAGAAGAAAATGTGAATTTTCCCATAGGGTTCAATGTTAAACCTAAGTTCCGCGCTGGCGGCCATGTTTTTTATCGGATCGGAACGAAATGAGCAATCTTTGTAAAGGACCTTCAGTACATCATTCCTGTAAAGTTTGGTTGAATTTGCTTCAGTGGTTTCAGAGGAGAAGATGATTATATGAAAAGTTAACAGACGACGGACGGACGGACGACGGACGACGGACGCCAAGTGATGGCAAAAGCTCACACTGACCCTTCGGGTCAGGTGAGCTAAAAAACAATAATAACAAATAAATAAATAATCTATATCATCCAGTTAAAGATTGAAGTTATACAAGATTTGTAATGTTTTGTTGTGGATCAATTCTTTTAAAGGCTAAACCTTTGCAATATATATGATATGAAAAATATCCCATATGCTTCAAAATATATACTGACAAAAAGGACATTTGATTTTTATATCTTAAATAAAGGGCTAAGCCGAGTGCAGCATGATACAACCGCAGCATGTTGACCACTGAAATTTGAACAAGTATAGTTTGAAGTGAATATGGACACAATAAAGAGCTTGACACAATAATTAGATGGACACAAAAAGGAGCTTGACACAATAATTAGCAGGACACAAACTAGGGGAAAAAATAGCCCTTTTGATCGCTTGTGGATAAACAAGTGGGGACTCAAATTACGTCTCGCCCGTCCCTACATGGTCACAAAATTGGTGTGAAAACTCAAACTGACTAAATCAGAAAACTAAACATGTTCCCTAGACTGTGAAATTAGGATAACTGACAAAAGCAATATAGCACACTGTCATGTATCACCTAAAACCAAAATGCCGAATATCAGTGACCTACCACTGATAGATACTGAAAAACAAAACATGTTCACTAGACCATGAAAATGACATCAAGTGCTAAAGCTTAATAGCAGGCTGTTGTGTTCCATCTAAGACAAACCCACATACCAAATATTATTGACCGTACATTAAAAGATACTGGGAAATTTAAGATGACCACTGGACCATGAAATTGAGGTCACAGACAAGAGCCATATAGCAGACTGTAATGTAATACCAAAGAACAACCTACATCTCAAATATCACTGACTTACCACTTATAGTTACGAGAAAATGACCTAATCCCAAAAAATTAACATGTTCATTGGACCGTGAAGTTGAGGTCAAGGACAAATGCCATATGACAGACTGTCATGTACTACCCAAGACCAACCTACATACCATATATCATTGACCTACCACTTATAGTTACTGAGAAATTTAACTAAGCACAAAAACTTAACATGTTCATTGAACCGTGAAATTGAGGTCAAAGACAAAAGCCATATAACAGTTTGTCATGTAATACTTAAGATCAACTTATATACCAAATATCATTGACCTACTACCTATAGTCACTGAGAAAATGACCTACCGGTAATCAAAAAAACTTAACATGCTCACTAGACCGTGAAATTGAGGTCAAGGACAAATGCAATATGACAGACTGTCATGTACTACCTAAGACCAACCTACATTACATATATCATTGACATACCACTTATAGTTACTGAGACACTAAACTAACCACAAAAACTTTACATGTTCATTAGACCATGAAATTGAGGCAACAGACAAAAGCTGAATAGCAGACTTGTCATGTACTACTCAAGACCAACCTATATACCAAATATCATTGACCTAACACTTATAGTTACTGAGAAAACCAGAACGCCACACTAATACCCCCCCCGCAACTGCATTTGATTACCAAGGCATGTCATGTTGAATTTGACCTTCAGCCACATGGTAATTGGAAAGTAAATCTAACAGAAATAAAGCCTGTCAGGACTGAAATTACAGGTTTTATTCCAATCAGTTCATATCTGGTACTTCATTTAAAGGGTAATACATTGAATAATATAAAATTCGGTGGATACAAAGCTGATTTAACCAAGCTTTCAGCACAAAATGAGCAAGAATTTACTATCATTAAGGTCAAAGTCAAGGTCACAGTGACCTAAATTTGGTACCGACACATCGTTTCCCATGATGCATCCACACACCAAGTTTTATAATCCTAGGCGCTACGGTAAAAAAGTTCTGCTCCGGACACGGTTTTATTATCATAAAGGTCAAGGTCAAAGTCAAGGTCACAGTGACCTAAATTTGGTACAGGACACATTGTCTTCCCATGATGCATCCACACACCAAGTTTGATAATCCTAGGTGCTAGGGTACAAAAGTTCTGCTCCGGACACGGTTTTACTCTCATAAAGGTCAAAGGTCAAAGTCAAGGTCAAAGTGACCTAAATTTGGTACGCGACACATCATCTTCCCATGATGCATCCACACACCAAGTCTGATGATCCTAGGTGCTATGGTACAAAAGTTCTGCTCTGGACACGGTTTTACTATCATAAAGGTCAAAGGTCAAGGTCAGTGACCTAAATTTGGTACGCGACACATTGTCTTTCCATGACACATCAACACACCAAGTTTGATAATCCTAGGTGCTACAGTACAAAAGTTCTGCTCCTGACACGGCTTTACTATCATAAAGGTCAAAGTCAAGGTCACAGTGACATAATTTGGTACGCAACACATCGTCTTCCCATGATGCATCCACACACCAAGTTTGATAATCCTAGGTGCTACGGTAAAAAGTTCTGCCCCGGACACGAAATGCACATGGTTTTACTATCAGAAAGGTCGAAGGTCAAAGTCAAGGTCACAGTGACCTAAATTTGGTATGCGACACTTCGTCTTCCCATGATGCATCCACACACCAAGTTTGATAATCCTAGGTGCTATGGTACAAAAGTTCTGCTCCGAACACGAAATGCACATGGTTTTACTATCATAAAGGTCAAAGGTCAAAGTCAAGGTCACAGTGACCTAAATTTGGTACGCGACACATCGTCTTCCCATGATGCATCCACACACCAAGTTTGATAATCCTAGGTGCTACAGTACAAAAGTTCTGCTCCGGACACGAAAGGGGACAGAAGGACAGACATGGTGATTCCTATATACCCCCAAACTTCATTTGCGGTGGGTATAATGACCTAATCACAAAAACTTAACATGCTCAATAGACCATGAAATTGAGGTCAAGGAGAAAAGCCATATGACAGACTGCTATGTACCACCTAGACCAATCTACATACCATATCATTAACCTACCACTTATAGTTACTGAGAAACTAAACTAAGCACAAAAACTTAACATGTTCATTGGACCATGAAATTGAGGTCACAGACAAAAGCCATATAGCAGACTTTCATGTACTACTCAAGACCAACCTATATACCAAATATCATTGACCTACCCCTTATAGGTACTGAGAAAATGACCTAATCACAAAAACTTAACATGAAAGTTTATGTCGCCGTCACTGCCGCCACCATACTTTGTACGCATATGTCTCGCTCTTCGCGACTTTCATCGCGGGCAAGACAAAAATGGAAACACCTACACAAAATCTGTTGACTACCAACCAAAAGCTTACATCAAGAGAAATCAAAAGAAGCAAAATCCCATCAAAATATGATGAAAAAAAAATTTCACATATTTCAAAAAAATTGAAATTTTGGTCCCTTTGACCCCTAATAGCTCGGAAACAGAAAGAACTATGTCAAATCAGTTGACATATCCCTGAAAGCTTACAAGGAAAAAAAATCCCATCTAAATCGATGAAAAATAATAATTTAAGGTTATCTGCATTTTTGCAATTTTGGCCCTATTGGTCCCTCATGTGCCAGCGAGCACAAAGAGGATAGGTGAGGTGATGGCCCCTCATAGTTCAAAATGGAAACAAGTTATCTAAAATTTGATGCACCATATTAACTTTTCATAAGAATCCATTGCAAAAAATTGCATCAAAATCATACTTAAAATAAAATTTTTGAAATTTGCCCCTTTTAGGCCCCATTTATCTCATGAATGGTACATGCCACATGAAATCCATTGACATACTACAGATTGGAAATTTCTAGGAGCACACTGAAAGAAACTCCATCAAAATCCGATAAATGTGAAACACCCGATTTAACCTTTTTTTTGGCCCCTTTTTCTGAAATGGGACGGGCCAGGAACATGAAATTAAAACCTGGGCTTAAGCATGTGCCAAGAAACATCCTACTTAAATCTGAAAATGATTCATCCACTAGAAAAAAGTTATGCTGTCCACAGGCACAAAAATATCAAATTTTACCCTTTTGGCCCCTTTTTCTGAAACAGGTGGGACCAGGAACCCGAAATTATGACCTGGACTTAAGCTTGTGCCAAGAAACCTCATACTAAAATTTGAAAATATTCTGTCCACTAGAACCAAAGTTATGCTGTCAACAGACACAGACGCCGACTGCACAATACCATAATACGACTGCAAAATTTTTGCGGTCTTATAATAAAAGACTGATACTGGTCAATTTCAGTGTATACCAGTTTTCTGTAATATATCTGTGTTAATTCAGTAAAAATTTCATTTATTCTATCAAAACATGAACTCCTTAAGATTGTTCATAAATACTACTTCACAAAAAGAAATTCAAAAATAGGAAAAAATAGGAATTCTAACATCAAATCAAAGCCTATAGGCAAACCTACATTTCCATACTTCTGATATGTTTTTAAAAAATGGTTCATATTAGCAACTTATTAAAGAATGAGGTGAATGTTTCTGTTGTAACTTAGATTGCTCCATATTTATAGTGCATCTTAAGAAAATATGAAACGAAAAAAAAGAGATTCAATGGACATCAAAAAAGCAATGTGTTTGGATGGATTTTTAAAAAAATCCAAACCGAAAATTCTTAACAGACAAAATTTTGTTCAATTTTATTAGCTCACCTCATGAAGTGAGGGGTTCTTAAGTGATTCCCCGAGCATCGGCTTCGGAGTCTGGTTAGGAAGAATGGTTAAAGTCCATTCCCGGTTACTGACATGTCCCACATCAACCATATTGGTACGTATGATGCATTTTGGGATGACAATAACAATGCATGCTTCGGATGATGTCTGTAACCTACATTTTAGGCATGAGTGACTTGGTTAGGTAGAATGGTAGAAGTCCATTCTGGGTTACTGACATGTCCTACATCAACCATATTGGTATGTACGATGCATTTTGGGATGACAACAACAATGCATGCTGCGAGGCTGTCTGTGACCTACAATTTAGGCATGAGCAAATAGTTAAAGTCCATTCCTGGTTTCTGACTTGTACCACATTAACCATATTGGTATGTATGATGCATTTTGGGATAGCGACAACAATGTATGCTTTGGACACTGACTGTGACCTACATTTTATGCATGAGCAACTTGGTTAGGTAGAATGGTTAAAGTCCATTTCCCATACTGACATGTCCCACATCAACCATATTGGTATGTATGATGCATTTTGGGATGACAAAAACAATGTATGCTTTGGATGCTGTCTGTGACCTACATTTTCTCCATGAGTGACTTCGTTAGGTAGAGTGGTTAAAAAACCATTCCGGCTTACTGACATGTCCTACATCAACCATATTGGTATGCATGATGCATTTTGGGATGACAACAAAAATACATGCTTCCAATTCTGACTGTGACCTACATTTTACGCATCAGCCACTTGGTTAATTAGAATGGTTAAGGTCTATCTCTGCTTACTGACAAGTCCCACATCGACCATATTGGTATGTGTCATGTATTTTGGGTTGACTGTCTTTGACCTACATTTTACGCATGAATGAATCTGTTAAAAAGAATGATTATAGTCCATTCCTGTTTACTGACATGTTTAACATGTGACAATGCTGTGGAACGAGGTGAGCTTAGCAGACTGTGGCTCCTTCTTTGTTTTGTAAATTTGAGCATATTTATAATATTCCAATCATAACAAAAGATAATAAAATAATATCACAGACATTGCAGTTTAAATACATGTTCGTACATATAAAAATTTACTTTTCAGCTTTACTAAATGATACAATATGATATATTTGCAATTCTCAATATTTTCTGCATCTTGAATTTACACAAGTCATTGGACAAGAACCATTGCTAATGACATGTCTTCTAACGAAGGATAAACAAGTGGAAGAATTCTAGTGCGATAGCATTTTTTCACACAGTCTAAACTACAACACATTCCGAGTATATATCCTGCATATAGTCTGTCTTTAAATACAACAGGGAATGCCGACAAGAAAATGTCTCGGTCACAATTCTCACACTGAGCTGTAGGACATGATATCAGAGATGACAAGTTGTTTGGTACATTTCCCTCAATATCTGAAAATATATAGAAATATTTACTCCGTTTCAATACAATCAATGTTACATTTAAATCCTATTACACCACAAAAATACTTATACTATGACTAATCCAAAATAATCAACAAATGATCAAATAGCATCTTGCTTCATGACTGATGTTTATGTGAATAAATTACAGTATTTTTTAACTCGAAAGCCGTAGGCTGAGACTTGTTAAAACCATCCGAGAAAAGCCTGCAAGGCTTCAGGCCTATTAACGTATGTGAAGAGCTACATGCTTCCAATCAAATTATAGTGTGTACCTTTCTTTCAAAATCCTTTTTTGTAAGTCGAATATTGACGTTGTTGCTATATAGAATTGATATTAACATACAGTACATAAATATTCACAGTATTTACGTCCCTGTCTCTTGGAATAAATCCTATAATACTGTGGGGTAGAACTTTGTCAAGATGAAAATAACATTTGTTTACCTGTGTCATGTGTATTGCACATTTTATAGCAATGGAATCAACATGCATACGAAATTACACAATCGATCGATTATTTTCATGTATTACGGAATAACTTAATATATTAATTGTACCTTCTGTTCGTGTTTATCGAATCGGTTCTTAAATAGGCGAATGTATTTGATTACCTCGATTGGCTATTTAGCACATGAGTTGAATTGGACACCCATACGAAAATCATCCATTTCGATCATCTTCACGTGATTATGCAATCGCCTGTGATTTTTTTTTTTTCACTCTGATAAATTGTACTTTCTGTTCCCCTTGATCATGACAAATCAGTTCTCTAAGGCCAATAAAACATATTAATTTGTGATTTTCGATGCAATAGTTCTTTGGATGACTACAAAGTTTTGCCGCGTGTAGATTTTCAGGGCTTTCGAGTTATAGCTCCATCAGAGCTTTGATTTTTTATATTTGATAATCAGATTTACAACATAAATCATCACAATTGATGAGCTGTTGATGTTAAATTGTTTTCAAAGTTGATCATCTATTTTCATTTCATTGAAAATTTCACAGCTATCTCTACATGTATATAATAATAGATATAAATTTGCTAAATCAAGATACCAAGTCTATGTCAGCTTAATCAGGATATCGGAATACTCAGGTTAAGAAAAACTTAAAAGCTGCCTTTGGGACCTGAAAATTATGTCAGATTCAACATGATATCGGAATACAGACAGGTTCCACTGTACAATTCTTTGCCAATAAATTATCTTATTATATACCGGTAGTTGTCTTCATTTTACACAGTTTACTATATTTGTAACGAAATCATACAAGGTGAATAAATAAATGTATTCTCCTGCTGAAGTGATATTTTCTTCATGACGTCATTATGAATTGAACTATAAAAAAAAATAATCACGGCCTTTTGTATCGGTGAATCTGCATTTTCACACTGTACAAACGGTGTACTGTGCCTTCTTGATATAAACAGTGTCCTTGATAAATGTGCCTTCATGTGTCTTTTTACCTGGATTTTAGGAAACATGAAGGCACATTTCAACTAAGGACACTATCATATGGCGTCCTGTGCCTTCTTAATTTCTAACTAAGAACAGGAAGGCACATTTTATAGAGGACACCGTTTACATAGTGTGATTTTTATTTACCTGGAAACACATATATTCACCTTGACCAAAGGGCTTGGTGAATATTGGTTTAAAGGTCAATAAAAAACTTATTCACCTCTGCAAAAGACCATAATTGTTTATTATTCAATCTTGACAGTTTAACGCATCAAGCTCATAGGGCTTGCTTGATACTGGCCATGATAACTTGAGAACTGTTATTTAGCTAGTAATTTTCTGATACGTACATTCTCTCATACCCTCCTCAATAATTACCTTTTGGATAAATCTGATCAGCAGCCACCCTCAGTGACAGTTCTAGAAGTGATGGTATACAGAACTTATTGTTACAGATATGCTGTAGATCTAGTGGAAGTAGGATAGGTAATTTGTCTGTAGGTGTATGCTGAACTTTCACATGGCTAAAATGTTCCAATATTTCTGCTGACAATGGTATTTTGGCACAACTACAAAAGAAGAAATTTGATTAAGAAATTTCTAATATATAAAGTATTTGAATTAAGATAGGAAAAGAAAAAGATATTAATTCCACCTATTACCACAATTATTTCTTTTATTTTTTCTGCATAAATCACCAATATTGATAATAAACCTATTCAAACAGAAAAATTCTTATTTTTGGTTACTGTATTATCCATATTCAAAGTACATATTCCTTAAGCTTACATATCATATATCTATTGCAAATTCATAAATAATGCATGGCTTATTTCAGAGTAAATTTGAACAAACCAAATAAGCCAGTTTCAAAAAATTCTTGTTTTGGAATGTTTTGTACTCAGAGCTGATACCTTAAATGTCAAGAATTGATCTTCAAAAGGTAAACTGTGTCTTTTTTCACCTTTCATGTTTAATTTCTTGCATTTTTTTTCATTGTAATTGATATTGAACATAGTGACTGCAAATCTTGCCAACTTGTTTTCTGAGGTCAATTTGTCATATAAACATATTTTAGAATTGAGAATATTAGCATTTTTGTAGAAAAAATTGATTAAATCCTTTTATTTTCGAATTGTGAAGTTAAAAACTTAATGGTTTGATGATCAGGTATTCTTAAACATGAAGAAAATGTTATGAAAATTACCACTCCTTCCTTATATTTACCTTGGAATCAATCTGTTCAAGTTTCTTTTATATATATATAGATGGAACCATAGTTCATGCTCCAAGATCTCGCTATTATTCATGTACAAAGTCTGTTGTTTTGATTTATTTTTCAACAAGCATCCTAAATCAGGTGATTGATTTCATTTATTTTACATTTATAGGTATTTATAAAACATATACTACAATACTGTACCTTATGAAACCAATATCCTTCCCATGCACGCTGGATGGTAAAGAAAATAAACTTTGATTTTTGTCTACATATAAGCTTCTGAGAGAATGCTTTCCACCTATCTCTATAAGAAACAAGAAATAAAGGATACAAATGTACATAATTCTTTAACTTTAGAAATGTCTGTCAAAGTTTATTGTTAACTTTTAAAAATAGAGGTACTTTGGCTGTGCCACAAAAGAATCTATATAAATATCCCTTTTTTCAAATTTTCTCGATGCAGTGCACACCACAAAACATCCTAAGTCAAATTATCTCTACTTAATTATCTCAGACTGTGATTATCTCCCCTTTATTATCTCAGACTGAAATTATCTTCTTTCATTCACATTTTCACATTTGGGTACCAATTTCACAATTATAAATACAAGTCTGCATGCTCACACATGGCATATTAATTTTGAAGGAGGCAGGCTATTATTTTAAAAAAAAATGTATAGAAATATAGCAAATTTACTGAAATAATAAATACAGTTTGGGCTAAAATTTTGAGAGAGTTTCAAACCATGTTGTATTTGTGTGAATTTCAAACCATATGGGAAGAGATAAGTTCATGAGGTTATAAACATAATAACAATATGAAAATATCCTAAGTCTAATTATCTCCCCTTGATTATTCAAAATATTTTCCTTCATTCATAACTACAAATTGTGAACCACATTTGTGTTAAGTTTCATTGAAATCCAACAAACCAAAGAGGAGATTTCTCATGTTCATTTACTCCATATGCTTTTATGGTTTATTTGGTTATGAAGTTTATAATAAATATAAAATATTTTTCAAGCAGAAGAAATATATGTTCACAGATAAAGTGAAGATTTTGACAATACATTTCAGTAATGCAGATACAAACCCATAAATTCTGAAGTATTAGAAAGGTATTAATCTGTAAAAGCAGTTCAAGGCCTTGACTTGAGAAAGATAGTAAAGAAAAAAATAGTAATTGTGCATTACATGATACCCCGCCACGTTTCACAAAATTTCTAAGTTAAAAGGGGCATGACTCCAGAACTATGTGTACCACTGAACCCAAAATTATAATTGGCCTGTGTTTTGTGGTAAACAATTCCCATACCAAGTTTACAGGCAGTATGTTATTTCTTTCACACGTTATCAGTCGGAAATCCTAAAATTCACCAAATTCAAAGTTTCACGGGCATAACTCCAAAACCCCTTGGACCTCTGAACCACAATCAAACTTGACCTGAGTTTTATCCCAAGTTTGAAGACCTTGTGTTATTTTGTTCACAAGTTATCAGTCAGAAACCCTTAATTTCACAAAATTTAAAAGTTTCAAGGGGCATAAGTCCAGAACCCTCTTGGACCTCTGAATGCAAAATCAAACTTGACCTGAGTTTTGTGGTAAATAATTTGCATACCTAGTTTGAAGACCTTGTGTTATTTCGTTCACAAGTTATCAGTCGGAAACCTTCGGGGGATAGACGGAGGGACGTACAGACAGACGGACAGACACACACAAGACCGAGGGTATCACATAATACCTCGCCACCTCGTGTGGCGGGGTATAAAAAAGAAAAAAAATCTCTATCCTGAAAAATTGTAACGTATTAATTACATAAATCTGTACCTGCACCCAAAAAGTTTTGAAGTCAAGATATCAAGTTTAGGACAACCTCCTACAATCCAAAGTTTTCTATCAGAAATATCCAGAGACAGATAATGACACCTATCAACTTTTTACTTAAGTATTGATATTTTGATTTATAAATTAGTGTTTTTCTTTTCGCATCTAAATATTTGAAAGAGTACTCAATTTGGGGGATGCAAAAGTTCAAGGAAGAAACTTCTAAAGGATGATATAGTCAGCATGGACGGGAAGTTTAGCCTTACAGTTAGCTGTCTATAGGCCACTTTTAGAGAGCTTGTTCCTAAGACCTCTCACTACATGCACATCTGTACCTTGCTTGTCTTATTTTGATATCTGGGGTTCCATCTGGAGTTGACCCTATAAGAATTATTAATTACTACCATGCAAAGCTGAAATTTTTTTTTTACCCTTAGTCCCATCAGGAAGCTCTACACTTTCTATGATATAGAAAACATAGGAAATATGAAAAAGAAAAGAAATGGTGTAATGGTCAAGGAGACAACATCCCATCTGCAGCTTAAAACGACCCAAAACAAAGCATCTAGGGGTCACCATAGATAACACAGTGAGGAACCTCACACCATATAGCA
Organism: Modiolus philippinarum; assembly: GCA_002080025.1. Lineage (NCBI taxonomy): Eukaryota > Metazoa > Mollusca > Bivalvia > Mytilida > Modiolidae > Modiolus > Modiolus philippinarum. The sequence goes on along the minus strand of MJUU01052493.1, from coordinate 143,949 downwards.
AACCCTAAATGGCCCCAAAATTAAAAAAAAATTTGTAAAGGTTCCATGGAACCTAATGTCTCACCCGCTAAGTACATTGTCATTTTTATTTAGCCTATATTTAGATGAGGTTGCTAGGTAGAATTTCAAGACTTTCATACTAAAATTGGAATCAAATATTTTTGTACAATGACTGTTTTCAATGAAATATTTGCAAACAAGTATGGTTGCCAAAAAATAACTGGTCTTTTAGAGATTCATGAAATTTAACAAAACTGGAATCCAGGATTTTTGAAATTTCTTTTTTGAAAATATTTATTCATACTGTAAGGAACTGAAAAAGATATGGTTGCTAGGTAGAATTCCAAAAAATAAGAGGTCTTTGAGAGTTGTAGAAAATTTACCAAAATAAGAATCCAAAATTTTTGCAATTTGCCTTTTGAAAATAATCATTATAACTGTAAGGAATTGAAAAAGATATGGTTGCTAGGTAGAATTAAAAATAATAACAGCTCTTTGAGAGTTTCTGGGAATTTACCAAAATAAGAATCAAAGATTTTTGCAATTTAACTTTTGAAAATGATTATTATAACTGAAAGGAACTGAAAAGTTATGGTTGCTTGGTAAAATTCCAAAAAATAACTGGTCTTTGAGAGTTCCAGGATGGTAAACCAAAACTGGAATCAAAAACTTTTGCAATTTTATTAATAAAAATGTTTGTTTGATTCAAATTTATTAGAAAAGCATTGTTGCTGAGACGAATTTCTTAAAATAGCATGTCTATGAGAGTTACAGGAAATTTACCAAAGTTGGAACCATGTTATTCAATTCTTTAGTGTTCAAAATTATGCTCGATACTAAAACATTGTTAAAATTTGTAAGTAGATGCAAAAATTTCAAAAATTAAAGAACCTTAGTGAGCAAGCTCACATACCCTACACCCCACATATCAGGAAATCCTGTATTATTGAACTCCAAAAGTACCCTATAAGCAATATAGATGTGTTTTGTGAAACACTTATGCCCTCTGAGTAGAAGTTAAGAAGAAACATTTAGCAACTTTGAAAAATGAATGTCCCTCTGACAAAATATTTTGTAGAAATAAATTCTGGTATCAACTGAAAAGTTTAATCACAACAAATGATGATTGCAATTCGATGCAAACACAGAAGTCACCCAACCCCCAGTCATTATCCAAGCACTATTAAGAAAACAATTTTCACCCCCATCCTTTTTGGAACATTTATAGTTAACTCACTATGTTCTGTCTATCAGTGTTATCAGTACTTTGATTACATCAGGAATATTTTCATATACTTCATCAATACTGGTTCCCCAAAAGTGGAAGGATATACAGAAGAGAAGACATGAAAAAATAGATATCTTTAGTAGCATCCCTCATCACTGATATATATATATTTATAATACATATATAAATACCTGTAAAACGAAACTGAATAAATGAAGAAAATATGCAAAACAAATTCTATAGATATCAAGAAACATTTATCATAAATGAGTTTAATGTTTCTATATATATAAAATAAAACAAAATATAATTTCATTTTTCTGGTGAAATTTTACCGGACAGTCACATGCCAAGCTTGGTCACGGGGTCAAATATTCTGTTACCAACTGAAAGGTCCATCCACAAGGAATACACATACAAAATATAAAAGCCTTATCACTTACCATTCAAAAGATACTCAATATTAAAGTTTTATGCAGTTGTTCACATGCCAAGGTCAAGGTCACAAGGTCAAAAATTCTGGTACCAATTAAAAAGTCTTGCCACAATGAATGCACATGCAAAATATGAAAGCCATATCATTCAAAAGTTATATCCAATGTTAAAGTATATAATTTTTTTTCAAAAAGTCCATCACATGCCAAGGTCAAGGTCATGAGGTCAAAAATTTTGGTATCGTTTGAAAGGTCTTGCCACAAAGATTACACATGCAAAATATGAAAGCCCTATCACTAACATTCAAAAGATATACCCAATTTTAAATTTGTTTGTAGACAAACAGACAGACAGATCATAATGACCCTATGTGTGTGATGAATGGGTTAAACTTGTTTTCTTGGATCCAAAGCCTCCCCCTATGTGTGGTGAACGGCTAAAAAATGAAAACATACTAAACTTCTGAGGACATACATGTATGTATAAAATACAAACCTTGTGGAAGTACATATAAATTGTTTCCAACTGCAGATAATTCACATAGATTCTCTAACTGCCTTAGTTGTCTTGGTAAAAATGTTAGTCTATTGTTGTCAAGATTTAAAGTCTGTAGGTTTTTACAACGAGACAGCTCTACTGGTATAGTTGTCAAGTAGTTGTTTGTAACTTCTAGAATTCTGAGAGCAATAAGGTTACCAATACCTGTATAAAGGTTTTTCATTATAATTAAAGTATCTGATGAAACAGATGGGTATATAAACAAAAAACATTTTTTTTAATTATAATATAAAACAGGAAGAGAGAATATATCATCCTAACAATTTATAGCATACCACTTACAAAATCTATAGCCCACAGAATATGATACATGTTTTTTGAATAATCCTGTATTTTTGCATACACATGTATCTTTTCAGTAAGTAAATTCAAGGAATTATGATGTCTAATTACTTACATGGAGGAAGCTTTGACAGTTTGTTGTTTCCAATGCTCAATTTGTCTAATTTTGACAACTTTCCCAGACCATTTGGCAGTTCTGTTAGTTCATTTCCAGTCAAGGTCAAGGTCTCCAAGTTCTGTAAAACTCCAATACCTTTAATTAGTGAAAATAACAATAAGACAACAAAAACAGTTATTACGTTAAGTTCTCATTACATTTTGAATCCATGTTTGAAATAAGTAAAATAAAATACATGCATCAACATCTGCAGTTTGAAAAATTAGAATGTTAACAATTCTTTAAAAAATACACTGAAACCCATTTTAAATGAACCTGATATAAAACTGGAAATATGTTTAAACAAATTGTGCTGTAAATTCTTATCCTTTTCTAAACATAAATCTTCTAAAGCAAATCAAGCTGTAAAATTCTTTTTTAAACCAAATTATATACTTAATAGCAGAATTAACAATAACGGGATATGGAGTAAATGCAAAGTCTCTACAAATACATGGTAAGACTAAGTAATGGAACAACACTTTTATTGTTGTTCTTCATCTTGAAGTTGCCATAACAAAATAACAGAAATCTGCCTAAATAATTTTTTTATCTAGATGTATATACTGTTTTCGTATACTTGATCTACTATTACAGTGGTAATTGTTCAATACCTATTCCTTAATCAGTTTTTAAAATTCATTCTACCTACTTGAAAAACACTTTCAGTCAATTTTCTTTACAGTTGATCAACAGCAGTACCAGGCCATTTAAATCTAAATATGCTCAGATCTGACCATACTGTTCTAATGAATAAATATCGGGTAAACTGAATGGTCACACTTGAGCAGCTGTAGATTTAATGGACCAGGTACTGTCACTTTATAAGCTGAATAGAATACTGATTTAGGTATTTTTAAAATAGGCAGAAGCAATTTCTAAAACTGATTGATGAATATGTATTGAACAATGACCAACTTGAAGATCTTACTGGATTCAACATAACCCTTAAGCTTTTAAACCAAACACATGTTTACACAAAACAAATGCAAAAGGGTTGGGTTTAAGCAGATATAGCTGAATCATAAAATTAATGTAAGATTTAGGAGATAAAAGTGAGATGTTACCTTCTGGTAAATGCTTCAATTTATTATGATTTATAAACCTGAAAAATACAAAGAATAAAGACATCAATACATCCATATTATATTGTGATTAATCGTATTTAATATGAATTTCAATCATCACTTGGATCCTTCCAGATACATCCTGATTACGTAGATTGACCAAGTTTTACATATTACAATTACTTAGCTTACCATGGCTGAAAAACACATATTATATTTATAGCATAAGGCTACAAGTTTATTTGGATAACTAGTAGGTGGTGCTATAAATAATTTGTAACATGAATAAACACCAATGAAAAATAAGTGGGCGGTTCTCATTATAATGACTTGACAGATGCTAATCCAATCAGAAGAAACTACAATTGTAAAGTTCTACAAACGAAAGAGTCAATTGATCCTTTTACCAACATGGTTGCATTTCCACTTTTCCACTTTTCCACACAGGATCACGGATGATATATATGAGGCATTTTGTCGGTAAACACATTCGATTGGCTTTTTAATGGGGTTTAAATTTATAATTCGGAATTCATTTTTTGTGCAGACTTTTGCCAACAAATACTGTATACAGCCTGAACAAATAATAAGATGACACCGGCGAATCCAATCTACGAAAAGGGGGTTCAAATGAGAAGAGCCAGAGAAAGGGGGTTCCAAGCGTTTTTTGTCATTTTTTTCTCAATTTTTGTCTAAAATTTGCATAAAAAAAAAATGGTTTCAACCCCCATCCCCTTGATGCGTAAATAAATGATCTCTCTCATTTAGACAGGACAGCCAGCTGGGTGCCTTCATTCTTTCTCTCGTCCCTATATCCTGGTCTCCCTATCTTGTCCCTTTTCTACTTCCCATATGTCCCTTTCTCCTTTCTCCTGACCCCTGTCTTGGAGTTTCCCCAGACAAATTTCCTTTCCTCGCCTATTTCTTCCTGGTCTGCCTTTCCCTGATCGCCCCTCCATTACTGTAACATTTTTCAGTTTTCACAGATCATACACCATCAAAAGAGGGGGTCTGATCCCAGAATTCCTACTTTTTTTTTCTAAATCCTGAAATCCAGAACAACAAAGAAACTTAAAGACTGATGAAATCCCGATTCCCCGTAATTTAATTCCTGAAATGCCGGCAGTAAATCATAAATATCCCGAAATTCCGAGCTTAAAATATCTAATCCCTACATCCTGAACCCCCATCAAACAATATTCTATATACTGCTTACATCAAAAGCACATCTTAGATACCAGTAATTCATTGTAATGCATTTTTTTTTTTAAATTAAATGCACATATTGGATAATTCATTTTCAATGCATTTTTTTTTCAATTGATCATAGATTTACTTTTTAAAGGGGCAACAGTTATTAATGGAATATACTTGTATTTAAAAAAAATCATTTTACATTTACGTTTCAGAAAGTGGTTGTCGTCCTTTTTTTTCATAATAAAGCCTTTTCTTTACTTGATTTGAATTATTCTTTTAATTTGTGGGTGAAACATTTGAATTCATTGGAGGCTGAACCTTTACTTTTTGGGGGCAGGGCTATAGCCGTGCAAATATCGGTCTAACGATGTTGGATATTGCATGGCATTTTTTCGCTTGAATTCTATGGGCACACATGACCTTTTATGCAATATCATCAAATGTTTCAGTTTAGAGTATCGATGGTCATCATCTCTTATTATTCTTAATAAAGATCAAAGGAAAACTAAAATCATGTTACAATCAAAACTATCCAATTTATCACTAAATTAAATTCTGACATATATTACACAAGCATGATTGTTTACTTACGTTTCTCTCAAAAACCATGATAATATGTACATAAATATGATTTTTATTAAATCTTTAATGAATAATCAATTAAAATTGTTAATTTGTTCAGCCCCATAGAAGAATGCACAGACATGTTTAGGTTTATTTTCATATTATGAAAATAGAACTTTCATGACTCTGTATGTATAAGTCTCTGATTATCACACCGTTAATAAATCATATTTTGTAATCATTAAACCAGAGTGTTCCTGCGTTTGTATATCACAGTTCTAAGTTCCTTTTTTTTTCCACCACACTAAACTGTCAAAGTACTGATAATATATGTTTGTGAAGGGAAAGTGATGGATACATATTAAGGAAACATAATCCCTATTTATAGGATAAATCATAGAAATGGAAGTGGAACTAGAGGTGTCTGTGGCAAAGAAACAAAAGGATACCCCTACATCTTCATTTTCTAAAAATAAATGCAGTCAAATTATCTCCCCTTTGTAGAGTCCAACAATAATAGTAAGCCTTTGTATAAAATTTTCCTGAAAATTCTTCTAGTTGTTTGAGAGGAGCTGCCTTTACAAAGTAATCCTTACAAAGGCATCAATGAAAAGTTAAAGTCAAATTATCTCCCCTTCAGGATGTTTGAGAATTATTTTATTCCTTCGTGCAAATCTGCATTTTGTTTTTTCATTTGTGTAAAGTTTCATCAAAATCCTTTATAATTGTTTAAGAGGAGTTATGCTTACAAGGCCATCTTTGCCGAAAGAATCAATGAAAGTCAAAGTCAAATTATGTCCCTTTGTGGCTTTGAACAATAATCATATTCCTTCATACACATTTGCATATAGAGTCCTTCCGTTGTGTAAAGTTTCAACAAAATCCTTCGAGTGGTTTAAGATTAGTTGAGATCACAAAGTAATCTATTCCGAAGGAATCAATAAGAAGTCAAAGAAGTCAGTCAAATTATTTCCCTTTTTTTGCAATGAACAATAATTATATCCCTTCATGCATATCTGCATATAGTGTCTTTCTCTGTATAAAGTTTCATCAAAATCCTTTAAGTTTTTAAGATTGGGATATTTTTCACAGATGTAAGAAATTCCATCTTTTATCAAGTGAGTGCAGCATAACAAAGAAAAAGACTGGGAATTTCTTACATTAACTCTAGTGTCACATCTATATCTATAAATTGTTATATACCATAAATTAAAAAATATTAGAGATTTCTAAGCAAAAAATAATAACACTTTGTTGAAGGTACATTTTTTTATCCCACCAATACATTATTTTCCTGTACATCTTCAGGTTGTATACTATAATTTCGTAATTTTTCATCAAAATCCAAACAGCTGTTTAGGAGGAAATGCACTGTCAAGGTACCTCCCCTCTTTTTCCAGAAAATATTCAAAGTTGAATTATCTCCCCTTCAAAATTTCAAGCAGCAACCATATTTCTTCATGCACATTTTGAGGTAGTATACTATAACTGTGTAACATTTCAATGAATTCAAAGCAGTAGTTTAAGAGAACATGCACTGAAAAGGTTCCTCCCCTTTTTTCCTGCAAATATTCAAAGACAAAAATCTAATTATCTCTCAATTGAAATTTTAGGTAGCAACCATATTACTTAAGGAGGTTCGCTCCTCATGTTTTGGGATTTCTGTCAGATTTTCGGAATCCTCTGGTTTTATCCATTTAAAAACATTATAATTTTTTTGCACATTGACCCCCTTATTTTTTTCCATAATTTCATTTCATACATCTTTCTGAGCATTCTGTAACAATTTCATTGAATTCTATTTATTCTGTCACATTCATTTATGGTCAAACCTTGTTAATGTTAATCCTATGAAAAATCAGAGGAGTTCAGTTTCCCGCCAAATTTTCAATCGTTTAAATCTCAAAAACGAGATCATCAACCTATCAATTTTTTTCACTTAAATTACTTCTTTTTTAATTTTCTAACAAAAAATCATGTTTATTTGAAATCCTATTTATTTTCAAATGGAGTAGCAAACCCCCTTAATGCACTTACCGGTAGGTGGTATACTACAAATGTGAATATTTCATCATAATCCAAGGAGTCATTTAGGAGGACATGCACCAACAAGGTACATGGTTGAATGGATGGAAGGACAGATAGATGGACGAACAAACAGGATAATTCCAATATACCCCCAAACTTTGTTTGCAGGGGATGTAATAATGCATTATAGGTTTCCGCAGATAAAGGTCGTGGATTAGAAAACAAGGAGAGCAGAGCATATGGTTCTTGTTCTATATAACCTTTGAATTAATCAAATACAATGTAAATGAGCATCTCCATTATTCTGAACCATTCTTTAATAGACAATATCCGTTTGTCCGCCCTATGTCACAATTATGTACGCCACCATGTGACCAAGAATGTACTTCAAAAACATAAGTGGTCTGGTAAATCCTGATGCCAAAACTCGGATATGGTCTATTCAATTCAGCTTTCAATTTGAACCCTTGCATACAACTGAATATTTATTATAAACAACAAACACTACTATAACATCATCAAATTGTGTTGAATAGGGCACTGAACCCATTCATTTGTCCAGGCCACTCCAGGGCAGCATTACAGATGGACAATCATTGATGTTATCACATGCAAAGATCTATGTTTTATGCACATATATATATGATGGCAAGTTTTTCTTAATCTCAATTATAAAGTAAAGAATTAATTTTTTTTACAGAAGTGAAAAATTAACATGTACAATTCAACTAATACTTACAACCCTGTTAATGATGAGAGATTTGTAAGATTTTCTGGCTGAAAAAAAATAAACATTAATTGTTAATACATGTGTATGTACTAGTGCTAAATTTTGAATTTATCAGTTTTCTCAGGTGGTATACTACAACTGTATAACATTTCATCAATATCCAAGTATCTGTTTAGGAGAACATGCACTGACAATGTTCATCCCCCCCCCCCTCCCTTCTCCAGAAAACATACAAAAAACACAAATTATCTCCCCTTCAAAATTTCAGGCAGCAGCCATATTATTTCATGCACATCTTCAGGTGGTGTACTACAACTGTGTAAAATNAAATAATTTGTAGAAATAAATTCTTGTATCAACTGAAAAGTTTAATCACATCAAATGATGATTGCAATTGGAGGCAAACACAGAAGTCACCCAAAAGAACCCCTCCAATCATTATCCAAGCATTATCAAAAAAACAATCCCCCCTATTTGGAACATTTATTGTCAACTCATTGTCTTCTGTCTATCAGTGTTATCAGTACTTTGATTTACACCAGGGATCATCAATACTGTTTCCCCAAAAGTGGAGGAATACACAGAAGAGAAGAAATGAAATAATAGATATTTTTAGTAACATCCCTTATCATTGATATATATAATACATATATAACTAGAAAACACGAGGGGACTTTATAAACATAAGTGGATGATATAAATCGGATAATGGTTTTTATGAAATAAAAACGATACGCTAGGCTATGGAATAGCCTTAAATAGAAAATTGCGTGTTTGATTGACAAGGGTGTGGTGGCTCATGATGTATTCGTATACTCAAATCAATACTTGAAGTAAGCCTTTCTCGGTACTTTTTTGTAATTTCTTTTATTGTTCTATTGGTCTGCACATGTGATAAAACAGTCACTGATTCGATCAACCTCTAATTTTTTTGCCAACAGCAACTCAAAGTAGTTTCGTGCTTTTGTTTTTTGGGGTTTTTTTTTGTTTTGTTTTTTGTTTTGCATTCTCCTAGGGTAGCTCTTTATTCTTCCGCAAAAAACGCAATTCTATCTCTTTCCACCTTTTGTTCTCCAACGCCTAAGTACCCGGTCCTAAGTATCTCCACAAACTACAATCACGCTTTATTTAACACAATTGAAAAGTCTTTTATAGTATTTGTATATCATTGATTATTACACAATACCTCATCTTTATTTTTAACTTCTGGTTTTAAATTTATACATTACTGTTCTTTTTATCATATCTATATTTTAAATCTGGCTAAGCGATATTGCAATACCAATCCCATCATCCTCTGCAAACCTGTTCCCTGTACCACCTATAGTAAATGTTTATAATACTTTTCAACTTCCACAAGGAAACAGAAAAAAATAAACCCCGCCCCGTTTTATCAGGATGAAACTGGATGCCATTTTGATTTTCGAGAATCTGAAATTCCTATTGGTCAATAGTCTTCTCCGCATCCGTTCTCCTCACTACGCAAGCATACTCCTCACTTTCCCCCAAGAACTATCTATATAGCTAGGCTATTCCATAGCCTAGCTAAATACCTGTAAAACGAAAGTGAATAAATGAAGAAAATATGCTGAATGATTTAAAAAATCTTTTTTACAAAGGAAAATTCTATAGATATCAAGAAACATTTCGTCATAAATGAGTTTAATTTCTATATATATATATAAAATAAAACAAAATATAATTTCATTTTTCTGGTGAAATTTTACCGGACAGTCATATGCCAAGGTCATGGTCACAACGTCAAATATTCTGGTACCATCTGAAAGGTCTCTCCACAAGGAGTACACATGCAAACTATGAAAGCCCTATCACTTACCATTCAAAAGATATGCTCAATGTTAAAGTTTTTATGCAGTTGTTCACAGGCCAAGGTCAAGGTCACAAGATCAACTATTCTGGTACCAATTAAAAGGTCTTGCCACAAGGAATGCACATGCAAAATATGAAAGCCATATCACTTACCATTCAAAAGATATACCCAATGTTAAAGTTAAATATTTTTTTCAAAAAGTCCATCACATGTCAAGGTCAAGGTCACGAGGTCCAAAATTTTGGTATCGTTTGAAAGGTCTTGCCACAAGGAATACACATGCAAAATATGAGAGCCCTATCACTTACCATTCAAAAGATATACCCAATGTTAAAGTTTTTTGTGGACAAACAGACAAACAGACAAACAAACAGACAGGCCAAAAACTATATGCCCCCCAAATCTTCGATTCACAGGGGCATAATAAAACAATATATGTGTAGTGTCTTCAAGTATGAGATTTATTAGTTTTCAGCATGAAACAGGCAGCAATGCTTGCTGAAGCTCCCACTGCCAATTTCTAAGCCTCATACAAATCAATCTCATATTTGAAGACACTACATGTATATTGTTTAGTCATATGTCAGTTTTCATACCAGCCCTGGAATTTGGCTGAGACTCAAATGTATAGCCCAAAGGCTTAGTTCTAGGGCTAAAATACGTTGAGCCTGCTAATACCAGCAATAATTTGGAAAATGACATGAAATGATCATATAACATATTTTAAACAGAAGAGAGAAGTAAGCTTACTTTTCAACCGCACAAAAAGAGAACTAGAGCTGTCGTTGAATGTCAGCCAGTTATACCTCCCCCTCTTTGAACCCTGAATCAATATGGTTAGAGCAAATTTAAGTGTGCATGGACACAATACTTGTGTAGACACAGTAAATGTGTGCACACATAAAAGTATAGACACAATGATATATCTCCCCATTTTTTCAAGCAAATATATAAAGTTGCATTATCTCCCCCTCAAACATCAACCCTATGAATTCATGCAAATCTTCAGGTGGAATATTTCATCTGTGTAACATTTTATCAAAATCCAAGCACCCATTTGGAAGGGCATGCACTGATAAAGTACCCCACCTTTTTTTTCCAGAAAATATTCAAAGCTGAATTGTCTCCAGTTCAAAATTTTGAGCAGCAACCCTATTACTTCATGCACATCTTCAGGTGGTATACTATAACTTTGTAATTTTTCATCAAAATCCAAACAGCTGGGTACCTCCCCTCTTTTTCCAGAAAATATTCAAAGTTGAATTATCTCCCCTTCAAAATTTCAAGCAGCAACCATATTTCTTCATGCACATTTTGAGGTAGTATACTATAACTCTGTAACATTTCAATGAATTCAAAGCAGCAGTTTAAGAGAACATGCACTGAAAAGGTTCCTCCCCTTTTTTCCTGAAAATATTCAAAGACAAAAATCTAATTATCTCTCAATTGAAATTTCAGGTAGCAACCATATTACTTAAGGAGGTTCGCTCCTCACGTTTTGGGATTTCTGTCAGATTTTCGGAATCCTCTGGTTTTATCCATTTAAAAACATTATAATTTTTTTGCACATTGACCCCCTTATTTTTTCCATAATTTCATTTCATACATCTTTCTGAGCATTCTGTAACAATTTCATTGAATTCTATTTATTCTGTCACATTCATTTATGGTCAAACCTTGTTAATGTTAATCCTATGAAAAATCAGAGGAGTTCAGTTTCCCGCCAAATTTTCAATCGTTTAAATCTCAAAAACGAGATCATCAACCTATCAATTTTTTTCACTTAAATTACTTCTTTTTTAATTTTCTAACAAAAAATCATGTTTATTTGAAATCCTATTTATTTTCAAATGGAGTAGCAAACCCCCTTAATGCACTTAGGTGGTATACTACAAATGTGAATATTTCATCATAATCCAAGGAGTCATTTAGGAGGACATGCACTGACAAGGTACATGGTCGAATGGATGGAAGGACAGATAGATGGATGAACAAACAGGATAATTCCAATATACCCCCAAACTTTGTTTGCAGGGGATGTAATAATGCATTATAGGTTTCCACAGATAAAGGTCATGGATTAGAAAACAAGGAGAGCAAAGCATATGGTTCTTGTTCTATATAACCTTTGAATTAATTAAATACAATGTAAATGAGCATCTCCATTATTCTGAACCATTCTTTAATAGACAATATCCAAGTTCTGGTATTTAGATTAACCAGCTGTTGTTTGTCCGCCCTATGTCACAATTATGTACGCCCCCATGTGACCAAGAATGTACTTCAAAAACATAAGTGGTCTGGTAAATCCTGATGCCAAAACTCGGATATGGTCTATTCAGTTCAGCTTTCAATTTGAACCCTTGCATACAACTGAATATTTATTATAAACAACAACACACTACTATAACATCATCAAATTGTGTTGAATAGGGCATTGAACCCATTCATTTGTCCAGGCCACTCCAGGGCAGCATTACAGATGGACAATCATTAATGTTATCACATGCAAAGATCTATGTTTTATGCACATATATATATGATGGCAAGTTTTTCTTTATCTCAATTATAAAGTAAAGAATTAAATTTTTTTACAGAAGTGAAAAATTAACATGTACAATTCAACTAATACTTACAACCCTGTTAATGATGAGAGATTTGTAAGATTTTGTGGCTGAAAAAAAATAAACATTAATTGTTAATGCATGCGTATGTACTAGTGCTAAATTTTGAATTTATCAGTTTTCTCATAGTGCCTATATTAAACTATATTCCCCACTGGCAGCAATTTTGGAATATATTTGATGCAGAAACTCATTCTATTGTGAGCAAGTTAGGTTCCAATTGGTTCATCAGTGTCTGAAGAGAAGATTTGTCAAATGTTAAACTGTATTTACTCCTGGTGGCAACCTTAGATTGGATGTGGAATGCCAGACACTCATTTTTAAGCGACCACCCAAGTAATATTGCAACCAAATTTGGTTTATATTGGCGGAGTTGTTTCAAAAAAGATTTCTGAAGCGTCCATCACTAAACTATGCATGCTATGTGCCCACTAACGGATGTCTTTGATCAGATAAGGACATACCAAACACTTTTTTGAAGGGACCACTTAAGGACTATAATGACATAGTTTGGTTTCAATTGGGTGAGAGCTTTCAGAGGAGATCTTTCAATGAAAAATCAAAAAGTGATGGTTCAAAATCACCCTGAATACAGTCAGATGAGCTAATTAAAAGGGGTCAAAACAGAAAAAGGTCAAACGGCAGAATCTTAATACAATCTCAAGACCAACTTACCTGCCAAATATTATTATCTACCACTTAGTTATTGAGAAACTATCTAAACACATAATCTTAACATATTGTCAACACTACCCCCCACTAATTGAACCCTGAATCAATATGGTAAGTGAAAATTTAGGTGGGTTTGGACACAGTAGAAGTGTGGATACAATATGAGTATGGACATAATGATTTCATCCTCCAGAAATAACTTTTCTGTCAAAATCAGACAAAAATAAAATCCACCCTTTTTTGGCTCCGACATTTTTTTTAGAAAATCATAAGCTTTACAGAAATTTCTCTCCAACACTTTGAATAAACTTTTCACAAGGATTACAATGAAAAACATGTTTTTCTTCAACACCTTTATTTCAAAATATCTACCAGGTACCCTTTGAATTATTTGTTTTGAAAATTGTCTAAATCCCAAAAATCATTGCAGAAAGAATCAATGAAAATCTAGAAATTGAATTATCTCCCCTACCTGGTTTAGGACAATAATTATATTCCTTCATGCACATCATAATATAGTGCCCTACCCTTGTGTAAAGTTTCATTAAAATCCTTGAAGTGGTTTAAAAGGAGTTGGTTATCTGTGCGGATGGAACCAATGAAAAGTCAAAGTTAAATCTCCCCTTCCTGGCATCAGACAATAATTATATTCCTTTATGCACACCTCCATATAGTGTCCTTCCCTTGTGTAAAGTTTCATTGAAATCCTTCAAGTGGTTTAAGAGGAGTTGCGCTTACGAGGTTATCTGTGTGGATGGAACCAATGAAAAGTCAAAGTTGAATTATCTCCCCTTCCTGGCTTCGGACAATAATTATATTCCTTTATGCAGATCTCCATATAGTGTCCTTCCTTTGTGTAAAGTTTCATCAATATCCTTCATGTAGTTTAAGAGGAATTGGGCTTACATGAAGTGTGGACAGACGGACAGACAGACAGGGTGATTCCTATATACCCCCTAAACTTCGTTTGTGGGGGTATAACTAGAGTTGTCGTCAATGGCAGTCAGTTATACCCCCCCCCCTCAATTAAACCCTGAATCAATATGGTAAGTGTAAATTTAAGTAAGTGTGGACACAATACAAGTATGGATGCAATGATATACTTCCCCCTTTTTCTGGAAAATATTCAAAGACTAATTATTGCCCCTTCAAAATTTCAGACATAAACTATATAACTTCATGCACATCTTCAGGTGGTATACTACAACTGTGTAACATTTTATCAATATCCAAGTATCTGTTTAGGAGAACATGCACTGACAATGTTCACCCCCCCCCTTTTCCAGAAAACATACAAAAAAGACAAATTATCTCCCCTTCAAAATTTCAGGCAGCAGCCATATTATTTCATCTACATCTTCAGGTGGTGTACTACAACTGTGTAAAATTTCATCAAAATTGAGGCAGCAGTATTGCAGAATATGCGTGACAAGGTTCGCATCCCCCTTTTTCCAGAAAATATTCAAAGATGAATTATCTCCCCTTCAAAATTTCAGACAGCAACCATATTACTTCATGCACATCTTCAGGTTGTGTACTACAAGTGTATAACATTTCATCAAAATCCAAGCAGGGGTTTTGGAGAACATGCACTGACAAGGTTCGTCTTCCCCCCTTTTCCAGAAAACATTCAAAGATGGATTATCTCCCCTAAATAATTTTGGACAGCAACCATATTACTTCATGCAAATCTTCAGAATGGTGTACTACAACTGTGCAACATTTCATCAAAATCCAAGCGGAGGTTTTGGAGAACATGCACTGACAAGGTACATGGATGGACAGACGGACAGGGTGATTCCTATATACCCCCAAACTTTGTTTGCGGGAGGGTATAAAAATTTGTTCTACCAATGACCAACCCAGATACCTAAAATTGAGGTCAATGTCACATGACTTTATGAGGGTCAGACAGAACATGATGCATACTAGCATTCCGACAAACATGATGTTCCTAGCTACATCAACGGGTTCTCAAAATATACTGAATCAAGTGAAGTTCAGGCTAACACAATGATCATCCTCTCATTTTGCACAAATGTTTTTCTTTTTTAGACACAATATGAACAGTCTCCATTATACATAAACATCTACCTACCAGTGTTGAAATAAGGTTTCTACCAAGGTATAAATGATTCAAATCTCTATAGATATCTTTTGTAAGTAAATCTTCTGGGAATTCTGTTAAACCTTGATATGTCAACTGTAAACTACATGGTTTGTTATCTGTAATGTAAAAAAAACATGAAAATAAAAACATTAGTTAACGATTACATAGTTAGCCTCATTATAGCACATGGAAATAGTAATACTGTGAAAGTTCTATTGTTCATGGGGTTCCAATTTTCATGGATTTCGTGGTAAGCTTAAACCACAAAATTAAGTTCCCAACGAGATGCATTTTTCCATAGAGTTTTAATAATGTATTGAATTTGAGACCATGAATTTAAATACCCATGAAATAGTGTATTTACTTCCAAAGTATTGCATGAATGCTGACCTAAAATTGTATATGTATGCATATGCAAGTTAAGATGATCTTGTGAACATATATTTGTTCCACCTGACAAAAGTTAAAATGGAACAAATATTATAAACAGAGGCATAATATTTCTTCCTTTGGGAGCAAATATTACATGAAGTTTTTCCGTTAGGAACAAATATTATAATATTTGTTCCAGTGGAACAAATCTTATGTAATATTGTGTCCTTTTGGAACAAATATTATGGTGAACTAGTATTCTGTCACAATCGTATGATGTATAGTTACTGAGATCTAAACTCAGAGATAAGCTTGAATGTATGTGAATCAAGCAGAAAATGTTTGTCAAAGTGGGCTTATTAGATGCTGACATACCAGCAGAGATGCATTTGCAAGGCAAGAAGATTCTAACTACTAAGTACTGTGACGGACTCAACTTGAATGAAGATCAATGAAGCTGAATATATTGGTCAAAGAGATCTATTTTTGCCTGGATGTTGCATAATATGAAATAGTTCAATTCTTCTACCATGTTCAGTACTCAAATGTAAATTTGGATGTAAGCCACTCAAGCAGAAAATATAGGTCAAAGAGACATAATTCTCTTGGATGCTGTCAGTAAACCCAAGATGCATATGCCTGCAAAGTTTGATGACCTAGTTCTTCTTAGTTACTACCATATTTTTCGGTAAATTCAGAAGCAGACATGGGCAGGGATGCTGGGATACTCCAACAGTCCACCCAAACTTTGTTTAAGCAAACTAAAAATAATGTATTCATTTAGTACCATAATTACAATGGATCCTTTCACACTGTTATTTTCTGGTGGGAATTTAGTGATTACATTTGTATGACAAAATGATTTAAAGAACAAAAGGAACAATGAAGCAAACATTTTGACATCACATTTTAGTGAGAAATGCATGTTCCTACATGACTGCCCTATGATAACTTCACAATATTTGTATAAAGACTCTATATGTTAATGCACTTACCTTGCTCATCATCAGAAACTTCCTTATCCATTGTTCATGGTCTATAAAATTAATTAAAACTATATACAGGCTGGTGTCAGTTAGAGGCACGACATTATGACAAAAACTAATTTGAAGCTAATTCATGACAATAATGCAGTTTCTTACAGCGGATTTCCCAGATCATTAACGTACCAGTATTCCTCTATTAACACCTATAACAAATCCTTCTAAACTCCTGTCTTTTGTCTGTTCATAAGGCAATCTAGCTTCTATAGAATTCTATTGTATATAAATTTGTACTGCCTGAAGGGGTTTACCTTGATACTCCAGTGATGACAAATTGGAATACAATAGGATTCTATAAAAGCTTGATTGCTTGAAGAGCAGATAAAAGATGTGAGTTTAGAAGGAGTATTTATAGGTATTACTAGAGGAATATTGGTATGTTCATTGAAGAATTGCAAATAAAATATGTAAATGATCCGGGAAGTCTGCCATAAAACTTGTGTTGTAGAAATTAAGTCCCTATACTGTGTTGATCAATCACATTTCTCAGCAGCTAAAAAATTCTTAAATGGTATAATGGCCAAGCAACACTTCTATATGATGCATATGAAAATCTCTAGTCTGTTCAGGCTCCTGGGCAACATTTCTTCATCTAAATGCATACATTATGTATACTGTGTTGAGCATGTTGAGGGACCACATGAGGCACATACAATAGGGCAGATAAAATTTCTATGGTGGATTAAGGAACAACTTGTACACCATTTCGAATACCTTAATGAACTCAATATTAGACCACTGATACACCATTATCAGCATCATATCTGTACTTATACTTTTATACTGATAAATCTGGATGTCAAAATTTTACCACAATTGCTACGTTCAATAGTTAACTTATGGTTAACGAGCAGTTACATATGTCATGTATGTATATCCCCACATCTTTGGCATATGCATCTACATTTCACATATCAATTTCTATTTTCATGTCTGTAGTTTACATTTTTTGTAAAGCAATTTGGTCAACAGGGCCAAATTACAGTCCCAAAAACTTATACTGCAAAGTCCAATGTTCAACCACTAGCTGTTGCAATTTTTTTTTGTTTTGTGTTGTTTTTTAAAATTCAAGATATTGACGCTGTTATTTTTAGTTTTGTTTTCGTCAGTGATGTATTAGAAATAGATTTATCCATGGAAATGTTGGTATACTAAGAGATATTATATGTTTTTCAACTTTTACAAGGTTCTGTTTGAGGATTAGAGATATAAAATGTACCATGGATTTTAAAACTTTCGGTTTTTGTATAAGGTTTAAAGTTTACCAATCAGGTGCCCAAAAGATCTTTGATCAATATATTTTAGCTGGTTGACAGATGCCACAAGGTGTGCAGATCATGCATACAATGTACTCTTCCAGTGCACTGTATATCTACAAATTTTCACATTCCCCCTACTAGTATATAGTGCTTTATGGTTTTGTTGCATATCTCTTTGTTTTGTCATATTGTCCCCACTTGTGAAACATCTGAATTGCAGTTTTTTTTTAAATTTTTTATCATAAAATTTTCTACTTTTTTCTTCCCATATTTGTTTTCCGATGGCAATATAAATATGTGTGGTATTATACTATCTGGTTACAAATGATAACTAGAGCATGTCGAAACTGGTGTTGTCAGAAGGGCCCCACAATTTCAATTCTGAAACTCTGGGCAAAAGTTAAATGAGATACATGTGGATTCAAATTCTGTTTGACACACTAATGTGATGATACAGTAATTTGATGGAGACTTCTTGAAGTTTTGCTAAACCATATCATTTTCTTAGCTTCAGACAAAATATCAAATTATTTCTACCGATACAAGTAAAGAAATATTTTACAAATGTTTCCTTTGTAGTTAAAAACCAAAGTTCTGGCAAACAGGAAGTAGTCAAATGATAAACCTGAAATATACAATACAACTAATTATTTCCAAGCTTCAGACAAAATTTCAAATCATTCCCTCCATTGCAAGCCAAGAAATCTGTGATGAGAATTTGGTTATGGTTAAAAAATCAAAGTATCAGCAAACAGGAAATGGATGTCTGACAAATTTGAAAATCGCTTCCACAATACAACTGATCATTTCCAAGCTTCAGACCAAATTTCAAATCATTCCAACGTATAGAAGCCAAGAAATCTACATGACAAAAATTTGGTTATGGTTAAAGTATCAGCAAACAGAAAGTGGATGTCCGACAAACTTGAAAATCCCTTACACAATACAACTCATCATTTCCAAGCTTCAGACCAAATTTCAAATCATATTCACTGATAGAAGCCAAGAAATCTTTGACCGAAAAAATTGTTGATGGACAGACAGGCACAGACGGACAAAGTGAAAACTATATGGCACCATGCTGGGCCCTCATCAACATGATTAAGCAATTGATTTTCCCTTATTTTTGAAAAGTTTAAAGATAATTTAGTGCCTTGAGCTTCAGCTAACCACCCGTATGAAATATTGAGGCGTAAATCAGCTGGTTTTGACACGTAAACCAACTGATTTCAAGGCATAAACTCAAATTACGTGTCTTTAACCGGCATAAATGAGCAGGATACGTATTCCTGCTCTACAATGAACAGTAATCTGTGTACCCTGTCCAGACATAAACTTTTAAGTAACCAGATGGTTCAACACAACTCCACATATAAAAAAACATTCCAGAAATTTCCAAACCAGTTGGTTTTTTCATACATATACAAATTAAAATTTATCAAGAGGATCAAGGGAATTTTCAAATTTTTGGCCCTCATTTCTTAGCTGGATCAGAGTTTTTAAGATGGTGAATCTGTGCTTTTAGGACTTCCTTCTACAGTTTGTTCAAAAGGATGTTAATGTTCAGTTACTAGTCAGTTAAAATTTACAATTTAGCATGTGAGTATATATATAACTTGAAATAACAATATTTGCTAGCAAATATTCATTCATCAACTGCATGAGATTGTCTTACTACAGTAATTCCTGTAGGTTTATCACTATTTATCATGTTTATTTTCAATTAATTATAAAGTTTCATCTTATAGATAGTGAAAAATTGCTCTACATCAAGTCTCTTATTGTTTTACTTTTTTTAAATGTGTGTTACTTATTTATAAAGAATACATGTTTGCAAGAACATTTTGTACCACTGAATTCCAACATTAATTCTAAATTATACAATTTTTTTTGTATTACTAGCATACTGATTCCCCAGCATTTTTTATACATGACTATATAAAAATTACTTTGTTTTTTCTTAAATTTGAATAGTAAAATATGTCATGGGCAAAGTATTGCATAATTCAAAAATGAGGTCAGTATAAATAGATGCTAGAGCAGGAAAAATTTATGCCTGGTTAATTTCTTACGCCTAGCTATATAGTTATTTTTTTACGCCTGGTTTTCTATCCAGCTAATTTAAATATTACGTGCCTATTTCCGCCTGGTTAAGGTGTCATTTGATGCCTGGTTTACTTATTTGGTCAGATTGAATGCTTACGCCTGGATTATGTGTCTAAACCACAGGCACTTGTTTCATAAAAAAAATCCAGTCCCTCCCTCTCTTCTTCTAGAAGAAGAGAAGAAGAAGAGAGGGAGGGACTGGAATTTTTTTTATGAAACAAGTGCCTGTGTTGGTAGCACTGAAATAGCATATCCCAGTTTTTTTTACGAATACAGTAAACTGCTTAGCCCTATCTAATTGCAAATATGGATATAACCAGGGTTTACATTGGAAACTTCTAGAAAGTGTAAAGTTCACAGAATTTTCTTGTATTTTCCAGAATCTTCTGCAGAAATTCACCTGTTTACAAATTATTTCAGATAAATTTAAATCGCTGTCATGGATTTGTAGGGTAATTTAAATCTGAATGGAATAATTGCATTCTACCTCTGCTTTAGAATTATCTTAATATCATGCTGATTAAGTACTTAAGTCAGGAAACCCATGGCCAGTTGCTCTGATCAGCTGTTCCAAAATTTTCGGAGCAATTCCGGATACGTTTTTATTCAGTGCAGAAAAACAATATGGCTGCGCCCATGTCACTTCATGCAATGTTTACGAAATCCTAAAAAAGAACAATTCCTTCAGAACTAGAATTGATACAAAACTTAGAAGTAGACGAGGTAATGCAAATCTCCTCTTTGAAACGGATTGTTTTGGCCTTTCTATCGTCGTGCAGTGATTAGTCCGACTGTACCGGATAAAGTGTACCTTATATTTACCTGCTTTAGGTACTAGTAGCAGCTCCCTTCACTAGCTGGTCGATGTAGATACATCATGCACACTATATATTCACAATATTTACAAATCTCCACCATCCATCACGACCGATTACTCTACAAATTAAAGTTCTATGGAGTACAAAATCACACACTAAATAATTTGGATAAAGGCTTTTCTATATGACAGAACACAAACAGTTGTCATAAATGGTACCTCATCACCATCAGTACCTGTAACATCAGGAGTCCCTCAGGGCACTATTTCCATCCTATTTCTCATCTACAGTCATCAATGATTTACCAGAATACCTGAAATTCGGTATTTTTACTAAGACTCTTTGCTGATGACAGCATCATATACAAAGAAATCAAATCAAATGAAAACTGTAATATAAAATTACAACTTGATCTAGACGCTGCAACACGATGGGAGGCAGACTGGCTTATGGCCTTCCATCCAGAGAATAGACAAAGCTTTCTATTACACAAAAA
>MJUU01052493.1:92201-111568 GCA_002080025.1 Modiolus philippinarum | reverse complement strand
TACTGACACCAACATGGTAGAGAGCTCACCCAGGGGGAGACAACTTGATAATGACACCAATGTACAGGCCATTACAGAAGAATTTTGTGGTTTCTACAGAAACTCTTAAAGACTTAATTATCACTTATTTGTAGTGCTATGATACCATGTGCTTATATGTAAAATATTTAAAACTGTGCTTAAATAATGTATGCTTTGTGCTGATATATTGTGTAAACTACTATATCTGTTATTATCTTGTTACAATAAAGATATCTTACTATAAAGATCTATTTTTATGCCCCGCCAAGAAGTGGAAGGGGCATATAGATTTACCCTTGTCCGTCCGTCCATATGTACATACGTACGTCCCGATGTTAAGTTTTGCGTTTAGGTCCATATTTTGGTAACCTCTTGTAATATTTTAATATTATTATATCAGTATATGCACCTTGGTAAGTGCTACCAGATTCACCAACAATTAGGAATCCATGACCTACATTTTACGCTTGAGTGACTTTTGTTAAATTTTGTGTTTTAAGTCCATTTCTCAACAACTACACATCATACGACCATGATGTTTCGTCAAATTAATTGCCTTGATGAGTACTACCAAAATCATTGAGAATTAAGTGGCTTTGACCTATATTTTACGCTTAAGTGACTTTTGTTAAATTTTGTGTTAAGGTCCATTTCTCATCAACTACACATCATACCACAATGATGTTTCATCAAATTAATCACCTTGATGGGTGCTAGCCAAATCGAGGACAATTTAGTGTCTTTGACCTACATTTTACGCTTGAGTGACTTTCGGTATATTTTGTGTTTTAAGTCCATTTCTATACAACTACACAATATAACATTATGATGTTTCATGAAATGACTTATCTTAGTGAAAACTACTAAAGTTGACTTTGACCTACATATTACACTTGATTGACTTTGTTAAATTTTTGCATTAGGCAATTTTATGAGCAACTTGGTGGTTAATCAAATAAATCACCATAGTGAGTACTGCATATTCATGGTTAGGGCCCCGCCATGAAATGGCGGCGCCCTATAGTAATCAGCCTGTCCGTCCGTCTGTCTGTCTGTCCGTCAGCATTTTCTATGTCGTACGATAAGTCAAGATTGCTTTGACAGATTTTTATGATTTTTTTACTCAAAGGAAGCTCCCTTTCCTTTTTGAGGAAAATCGAAAAATGTTTTTGGAAAAAAAACTTCGTTTTTATATGAAAAAGTGCATATTTTGAGAATTAGCTCTATGTAGTACGATAACTTAAGATTGCCTTCAAGGATTTGAATGATTTTGATACTCAAGGTTGTTCTTGACCAAAGGAAGCTCCCTTTCGTTTTTGAGGAAAATTCGAAAAACAATTTTGAGGGAAAAACTTTGTTTTTATTTGAAAAAGTGCATATTTTGAGAATTAGCTCTATGTCGTACGATAACTTAAGATGGTCTTCAAGGATTTGAATAATTTTGATACTCAAGGTTCTTCTTGACCAAAGGAAGCTCCCTTTTGTTTTTGAGGAAAATCGAAAAATGATTTTTTTGGGAAAAAACTTTGTTTTTATATGAAAAAGTGCATATTTTGAGAATTAGCTCTTATGTCGTATGATAACTTAAGATTGTCTTCAAGGATGTGAATGATTTTGATACTCAAAGTTGAACTTGACCAAAGGAAGCTCCCTTTCGTTTTTGAGGAAAATTCGAAAAACAATTTTGAGGGAAAAACTTTGTTTTTATTTGAAAAAGTGCATATTTTGAGTATTAGCTCTATGTCGTACAATAAATTAAGATTGCCTTCCGGAATTTATATGATTTAGATACACAAGGTTAATTGGTCTTGACCAAAGGAGGCTCCCTTCTGTTTTTGAGGAAAATCCGAAAGCATTTTTTGAGAAAAACTTATATGAAAAACAGCATATTTTGAGAATAAGCTCTGTGTTGTATGATAACTTGAAATGACCTTCACAGATTTTTATAAGTTTTATGCACAGTGTTGGACTTGATAAAAAGAAGATATGATTTTGAGGAGAATCATAAAACATTTTATGGGGAAAAAATTAGTATAAATATGAAAAAGTCATATTTTTGTCTCGCCCGCGACTAAAGTCGCGAAAGCGAGACATATGCGTGCAAAGTATGACAACGGCGACGGCCTTAACT
Source organism: Modiolus philippinarum (assembly GCA_002080025.1). Taxonomy (NCBI): domain Eukaryota; kingdom Metazoa; phylum Mollusca; class Bivalvia; order Mytilida; family Modiolidae; genus Modiolus; species Modiolus philippinarum. Next base: position 109,416 of record MJUU01052493.1, on the reverse strand, counting down.
TTTACTAAATGCAAGATATTTTGAAAACCCTTTGATGTAGGAACATCATATTTGGTCCAGTGGTAGTACTAATCAAGCGCTACCTGACAGAATTAACGTTATGTGACCTTGACCTCAATTTCACGGTCTAGTGGCCACGTTAAGTTTTTCTGATTAAGTCCATTTCTCAATAACTAGAAGTGGTAGGTTGATAATATTTGGTATGTAGGTTGGTCTTGGGTAGTACATGTCAGTCTGGCAGGTGACTTTTGTCCTTGACCTCAATTTCACGGTCTAGTGAGCATGTTCACTTTTCTGATTAGTTCACTTAGATTTCACATCAATTTAGAGGCCAGCAGGGACGGGCGAGACATCTTTTAGGGTCATCACTTGTGAGAATTAGCTCTGCCGTTTGATATATGACTTTAAATGACCTTCATATATTTTTTCAATGTTTTGATTTGATCTGAACAGATGAGACATAAGTTGTCAAAACGGCCATATACAGAAACTATATTTACAATAACTTAGGATTTTGTTATCTATGTTTATTTCTCAAAAATTGTTATATGATTCCCATGAAATTCCGCAATCAGGTTTTGGGACACGCAAGGGGGCGGGGCCCTTTCTGACTTTGTCAGTATTCTAGTTAATTTTATAACATGACCAATAATTTATGCTTCAGCGACTGTAGTTGGGTAATTTCTGTTTACATCCATTTCTAAATAAATATTCATTATATAATCATTTGTAACAGTTCTTCTTGATGTTTCCATCCAAGTTCAGTGACAGGGAACTTAATTCCATTGATGATTGGCCAAGGTTATCTATTGCGATAAATTTGTCGGCAGGGCACATTTTCTAGTTATTGATTGATTTAATATGAACATGCATTACAAGTAATTAATTCAATATTTGATGTTACTACCTCTATCATGTGTCTCATTATACATAACAGAGAACATAACTACACCACAAGTAAAATTAAACCATGCCTTACACCTTACTGTAAAATGTTAACCATAAAAATGGTAGAAAAAGGTTAACAATAAACGAGCAAATGTTTGGGAGGACAACTGATAAATCACATGCACAAGCAATTGTAGATTCGTTTAGGAAAATGCAGATTTCCATCAAAACCCTTGCCATAATATATTTTACTAACTAAAGATGCAATGAATACAGACCTTTTGTTGACACAACGTTAAGTTTTCGACAGACATGTTCTAGATATGAGAAGGACTTTAACCGAACAATTAATGTCAAATAGATCAAGCATTCTCAGTGTTTCTGCATATAATGTTTTGCAATTCAAGTTAAAGAACATGTACATGTACATACATTGTGACATCACCAAAACAATAACATTATATCAAGAATGAATAAAATGTTTTTTCCCTGAATTTTGAAGTAAAATACAGATAATCCATGTATGATAACTTGACTTTTTAGTTTTATTACCCCTTTACCATTCCAATTCTATGAAGTGGAAGATAACAAACCTACCAATTCACTTCTATGAAAGACAGATTGAACCACAAACCTGCATGTGACACAACCCATTCATAAATATAAAAATACAGTCAAACTTCAATCTCTGGAACACCTATGGGAACTGAGAAAACAGTTTGATCTAGAGGGGTGCTCGAGCTATCAAGGTTGAACTGTGTTTTAAAAAAGGGGTTCGAGACACACATGTTGTACGAGTTTATTGCAGATACAGCCATCGAAGTTAAACTTTATATGATATATGTACACTTTTGTACAGCTTTTAGTACAGATTTATCATTTATTTCAGACTAACACTGTGATTAAGACAGAATGAGAAATCTAGAGCTCCTATACAGTACACAGTTACCTACCCTGACAGAACTGTCTGGTACACAATGTAGTTCTGTCGATTATGATACAGGAATCATATATTGTGCGTCAGCTTCCAACATTACTGGACTGAATCCTAGAGATGGTCAGGTAAATGGTTTTGTATGACCACTATTGTTTTTGCAGTTGTATTGTGGTACATCTTTATCAATAATTGCAGATTCCCTTGATCTGTACTGCAATTGATGATTGTATATACCATTTTCTCTAATGATATGTCAAGTTTGAACCAGTTTTGACCTGTTAGATTAATTTTCATATTCAATGAATGTTGAATAAAGCCCCATGCTATTTCCCGTATAATACAATTCTTGGTGTTTATCATTAAAAAAATAAGATTACACCACTTTATCCTGATTATTACCATATTTTATCCAATCTCTATAGTTCTATTTAAAAATTTTAAAATGCTGGGCAAGCCTTGCATTTAAAATTCTAAAATTTAACTATCTCTAGTGGATAAAATATAGTAATGAACAGGATCTTGTGGTGTAATTTATATATTCCTACAACAACACATACATGTACATATATTACATTTGCCCATGAGTCCATGAGTCACCTCAGATCGCCCTATCAACCAATCAGAGTTATATATCAATTGTTATTACATGAATAGGTTTTCCAGATAACTCTAGCAATTACTGGTATGCAATGTGTTCATACATTTTACAAAATTGCAAAAACTTTTCCAATTATAAAGAATTATTAACATGCAATGGAATTCATCCTTCATGCTTTTACTGAATGGTGCTTCAGCCATACTATCAAGTTGGAAAACCCACCATTTCATGGATGTTCAAAAATTGTTCTTAGGCCATCAAAAAAATTATTGGTTCTCAGGCCCTCCCTCATCTGGTTGGAGGCTTGGAAAAAGCCCCTCATTGACCCTATTTTTTGCCATTTCAATAAAACAAAAATAAAAAATCACCTCCACTACATTTCTGGTGGTTTTTACAATGTTAAAAGCTGCCTCATCTATTTTTTGGCAAATAAAAAGATAAAAAAATCATCTCCTTCCCTCATCTGTTTCAATGAAAAATTGCCTAAGAACCAATTAATTAATTTTGTATGACCTAATGTGTGAATTTTTTCAGTATCTTGACATTACAGAATAAGACCTGTCACCAAACAGACAATATATGTCTAGGGAATTCCATATAATTATTATACCCCTGCAAACGAAGTTTTAGGGGGTATATAGGAATCATTATACCCCTGGAAACGAAGTTTTAGGGGGTATATAGGAATCACCCTGTCTGTCTGTCTGTCAGTCTGTCCGTCTGTCCACACTTCTTGTAAGCGCAACTCCTCTTAAACCATGTGAAGGATATTGATGAAACTTTACACAAAGGAAGGAGACTGTATGGACATGTGCATGAAGGAATATAATTAATGTCCGAAGCCAGGAAGGGGAGATAATTCAACTTTAACTTTTCAATGATTCCATCTGCACAGATGACCTCGTAAGCGCAACTCCTCTTAAACCACTTGAAGGATTTAAATGAAACTTTACACAAAGGAAGGACACTATATGGAGATGTGCATAAAGGAATATATTTATTGTCCAAAGTCAGGAAGGGGAGATAATTTGACTGACTTTTCATTGATTCCATCTGCACAGATAACCTCTTAAGCGCAACTCCTCTTAACCACTTGAAGGATTTAAATGAAACTTTACACAAAGGAAGGACATTATATGGAGATCTGCATAAAGAATATAATTATTGTCCGAAGCCAGAAAGGGGAGATAATTCAACTTTGACTTTTCATAGGTTCCATCCACACAGATACGAAGTTTAGGGGTATATAGGAATCAACCTGTCTGTCTGTCCGTCCGTCTGTCTGTCCATCTGTCCATCTGTCCACACTTCTTGTAAGCACAACTCCTCTTAAACCATGTGAAGGATATTGATGAAACTTTATACAAAGGAAGGACACTATATGGACATGTGCATGAAGGAATATAATTAATGTCCGAAGCCAGGAAGGGGAGATAATTCAACTTTGACTTTTCAATGATTCCATCTGCACAGATGACCTCGTAAGCGCAACTCCTCTTAAACCACATGAAGGATTTGAATGAAACTTTACACAAAGGAAGGACACTATATGGACATGTGCATAAAGGGATATAATTATTGTCTGAAGTCAGGAAGGGGAGATAATTGGACTGACTTTTCATTGATTCCATCTGCACAGATAACCTCGTAAGCGCAACTCCTCTTAAACCACCTGAAGGATTAAAATGAAACTTTACACAAAGGAAGGACACTATATGGAGATCTGCATTAAGGAATATAATTCTTGTCTGAAACCAGAAAGGGGAGATAATTCAACTTTGACTTTCATAAGTTCCATCCGCATAGATAATCTCGTAAGCGCAACTCCTCTTAAACCACTTGAAGGATTTCAATGAAACGTTACACAAAGGAAGGACACTATATTGAGGTGTGCATATAGGAATATAATTATTGTGCGAAGCCAGAAAGGGGGATAATTCAACTTTGACTTTTCATTTGTTCAATCCGCACAGATAACCTCGTAAGCGCTACTCCTCTTAAAGCACTTCAAGGATTTTAATGAAACTTTACACAAGGGAAGGGCACTATATGGTGATGTGCATGAAGGAATATAATTATTGTTCAAACCAGGAAGGGGAGATAATTCAATTTTAAGATTTTCATTGATTCTTTCTGCAATGATTTTTTGGATTTAGACAATTTTCAAAATAAATAATTCAAAGGGTACCTGGTAGATATTTCGAAATAAAGGTGTTGAAGAAGAACATGTTTTCCATTTTTATGGGTAAAGGCATGTTTTATTAGAAAACAAATGTTTTTGTATCAGTTATGTGTATTTCCTATGTACATATGATCAGTATCTTCATATATTATAAAATTAATTAATAGATTTGTGATTATCTCCCTCAAAAAATATTTCAGATGTCATGTTGACAAAAGAAGTAGATGGTATTGAAATGTGTTTGGGAAAAATGATGATCTGTCTGCAACTTTATATACAAGATATCTTAATAGTCCCAAGGAATAAATATTTAATGTTTTATGTACTTGCTCTATTGACATGCTTTAAACAGCGCATGCAATCATTACAAAATAATAAGTATGAACATGGGACGATCAAAAATATGTTATTATTATTATTATTATATAACTAGTTTTTACATATTATAGATTACTGGAGTTGTTTCCCTTGTGAATGATGGTTACCTGCCACCAGATGGCAGTGGAAAAGTAGTAGGAATTCAGTGTATACCAGACCAACAATCTGTATGTGTGGCAACAGGCAATGGAAATTTACTGCTGTGGAATATTTTCACAGGAGAGGTGGGTAAAAGTATATTTCTATTTTAAGTGTGGGTTTCAGCATACCTTGTATTGGTAAGTACATTCAATGCATTCATGTGTAGCTCTGTTTTTTTTGTTTTTTTTGCAAATTGTGAAAAATGTCTTAAATTAAATTCGTTAGTCTAAATTAATCCCTCATATATGTGTATTTTGCTAAAAAGAAGTTGAAAAAGGATTTAGGTGAAGATATGAAACAACTTACTTGTAATAAGTAGTAAAAAAAATTACAACAAAATTTTGGTTTCAACTTTTATTAATTTTTGCCTTTTTAAAATAAAAAAAAATTACTCTAAAAAGAGGTTTTTCTCTTATCTCGATTACAACTACAGTAGAACTTTGATGGCTGGAACTGCAATAGTTTGATCACCATGGATATCTCAAACCACTTTTTCTGGTCCATTTGTTCAAGTTTAATCATAGTTCGACCTTGATAGCTCAGAAACCCCTCTAGGTCAAACTGTTTTCAACAGTCCATTGGATATTCGAGCAATCAAAGTTAAGCTGTATTTCATATATTTAAATTTTATTGCATAATTATGTTTTTTGCTGAGGTAAGTTCGCTTAATTACCCATTTTATATAAGCACATATATATTTATTTTGCAGTTGGAATGTGTTGGAAATGTTGAAAGTGGTTTCACTTCAATGTCATGGAGTCCAGATATGGAGTTGCTTGTCCTTACTACAGGTAGAATTTTTTATAAATACATTTGTATTGAAGCTTCCAGTTTTTAAAAGGGTTCTCAGGATATAAAGTATTGTCACATCCAATTTTTTTTATAAATATCTAAGCCACCAGTCTTCAAACAGGTTATCAGAATATTTAGTATTAAGTCACATCCAAAATGGTGACATAACTTATAGTTTATAATTTTATTACAGTACACCAAAATCATCTCTTTAATTCTTGATACCCTCAAAAATGCATTTAGAATCATTTCACGCCAGCTATGATGTTTGAGGATATTTGTTTAAAACAATGTATACAGTCGAACTTCGATGACACGAATACCCAAGGGACCGTTGAAAACAGATTGAGCCAACAGAGTGTTCGAGATATGGAGGTTGAACTATGTTTTAACTTGAACAAAGAGACCACAAAAAGGGTCCTAGGCATCCATAGTGTTCAAGTTATTTCAGTTTGAGCCATAGAAGTTCTGGTGTATTTTAATTTCCTTAAAAATGCAACTTTCGGGTACATATTTTGTACCCAGAAAGATTTTTATTTAATGAGACTTACTGACCATATAGCAGCAATACTAGAAATTTTATCAAAGTTAATTTACCTAACAACAATTTTAAATCACATTGATGGGCCATAAATGACTGTATTATGTGATCTTATTTTTTAAGGCCAAGAAACAATGATAATGATGACAAGAGAATTTGATCCTATCACAGAGAAGTCACTTCATCCAGAAAACTTTGGTTCAGGTAGTTTGCTTAATTTAAATCCAGAATAAATGAAAATTGATTTTCAGAGTTCAAGTACATTGTACAAAATATGAATACTGTAGAACGGGAAATTTTCGCGCCAGTTTTATTTTCGCGATTTTCGCTTTTGGAATGAAAGCGCGAAAATAAAACGGCGCGAATAAACTTGACTATTATCAAAGTCAATGGTCAACAATTTGGCAGAACGAATTCAAAACCGTGCGAACTAAAATCGTGTCTATTTACCACGAAATAAAGATGGCGCGAAATTTCCCAGTTTACAGTACTTCAACAAAACTAAGAAACTAAATAAGAAATGTGGAAACTAACAAAGATACAAAACATGCAAGTATGCAAATGAAGCAGAAGCAAAAGCACCAATGTAAAAAAAAAACACACAAATCCAGAAACATAACCAAGAAGCAAAAAATGCAACTACAAAAAAGGAAGCAAAATCTAAATAAGAAAACAAAATCCAAAAATTCACTAGGTTTCTTATTTTATAATAAATTTGAAAATGCAAAGCTATAAAATTTATTGATTATCGAAAAAGACTTTTTTTTAAAATACATGTATATGATCTAAAATTTAGTGACAATAGTCCCAATTAAATGTTCTTTGTAAATTTAACAAGATCTTTTTCAAATTTTCTACTTCAACTTCAGATTACATTTTCCTTCTAATTAAAGTGAAATCTTTTTAAAATTTGTGAAATATAATGTTAAAAGTAATGTAATTAAACAATGTTGAGTGTGATTGAATTAAAAAACAGAAGAAAAATATANGGGGTTTAAAAACTGTCAGATAGAATTTCCAGATATTTTCATGAATTATACTATTTTGATACAGAATACAAAAAGTAAGATAAAAATTGGGGGTCACCGGCCATATAAGAATGAAATCTGTCATGAAAAAATCAGCTAGTTTGGTTGAAATAATAAGGAAAATTAGCAAATTTTAACAAAATTTTGATTTATTTTAGTTACGTCAGATAGAATTTGTTAAAATTTGGTAAATATTTAGCTAATGTACTTTCCTTCGATTTGCAAGAAAAAAATTTGGGGGTCACCGAGCTTATTTTTGAATAAATGGCAAAAAACTGATTTTTTCCTATTTTTTCTATACAAATTATCTCCCCTTAATAGAACAGGGTTTGCTGAAAAGGTACAATATTCTGCATGGTTACCTAATAAAAGCGGCAAATTTTATTAAATTAAGCTCTGATAAGACATCGAAAATCATTTTGCCATAATTCCTATAGTGAATTTCAATTTTTGTCAGATGCGCAAGAATGATGCGCAATTTTAAACTCCCGTACCACCTTAAAGTCAATGGTCAACAAATTGGCAATGCGAATTCAAAACGGTACGAACTAAAATCGTGTCTATTTACCGCGAAATAAAGATGGCGCAAAATTTCCTGGTTTACTGTACTTCAACAAAACAAAGAAACTAAATAAGAAATGTGGTAACTAACAAAGATACAAAACATGCAAGTATGCAAATGAAGCAGAAGCAAAAGCACCAATGTAAAAAAAAAAAGACACGAATTCAGAAACATAACCAAGAAGCAAAAAATGCAACTACAAAAAAAGAAGCAAAATCTTAAATAAGAAAACAAAATCCAAAAATTCACAAGGTTTCTTATTTTATAATAAATTTGAAAATGCAAAGCTATAAAATTTATTGATTATCGAAAAAGACTTTTTTTTAAATACATGTATGTGTTATAAAATATAGTGACAATAGTCCCAATTAAATTTTCTTTGTAAATTTAACAAGATCTTTTTCAAATTTTCTACTTCAATTCAGATTACATTTTCCTTCTAATTAAAGTGAAATCTTTTTAAAATTTGTGAAATATAATGTTAAAAGTAATGTAATTAAACAATGTTGAGTGTGATTGAATTAAAAAACAGAAGAAAAATATAATATCACTGTGTTATGGATGTTTTTGTATTGTAGCTGAATTTATCACTGTTGGATGGGGTAAGAAGGAAACACAATTCCATGGATCTGTTGGAAAACAGGCTGCTACTGTCAAACCTGAGGTAAGGTTACAACATGTCATTATTAATTTGACAGAAGCACTTTTATGCCATATATTATAAATTCTGCACCATTTAAGCATATAGGCAATTAAATGTCATATTTCAAACAGACTTAAGATAACAGTTGTAAAAATGTTTATTATATATACTACTAGTATACTTAAACTGGGAAATTTTCGCGCCGTCTTTATTTTGCGGTAAAATGACAGGATTTTAGTTTGTGCAGTTTTGAATTCATGCTGCCAAGTTGTTGACCATTGACTTCAATAATGGACGAATATATTCGCGCCGTTTTATTTTCGCACTTCTATTCCAAACGCGAAAATCGCGAAAATAAAACTGCCGCAAAAATTTCCCGGTTTACAGTATGCTATTTGGGAATCTTAGCAGGGAACCTGTATCTCCAAATATCTATTATATTCTGCAAGAAGTTCGACAATTTTCTGTTTTCAGTTTCATTTGAATGGTATAACTTGTATTTGCTAATATGTAAACCTTCAAACAAACAAAATGGCAAATCCAAAACAATCATCAAGATCTGAAATTTTGAAGTATAATTTCATGACAATGTAATTTTGATATGTATCAATTGCTAACATGGAAAAAATGTTTATTCTCTTTAAAAGGATGAGAAACCAGCCTTGCCATGGGATGACAGAAAACCTAGGATTAGTTGGCGTGGTGATGGACAGTACTTTGTTGTCAGTGCTATATCTCCTTCATCTGGTAATTATTTAGTATCTGTTAGACAATATCACATAAGTCCAAGTAAAATAACATGTCAATATTAGTAAGTTTTAAAACACACATTTTGATATTCCTACCCTACAAAATAAATTAGAGGCAAAAGACCCTTTCATGATAACTGTGTTCCTACGATTTTTAGTGGGAAATAAAAACAGTTCCCGCAAAAATGACGTCGTAGGACATTTAATCAAGACGTCCCATATATTATGACATTGTATTTTACCCACTCAAAGGCATATGAGCGCATGTGCAAAATTCAGGACTGCAGTTATAGTGAAAGGGTCTATTGGTTTGTTCTCTGTCTACCTGTCGATTCTGCTGTCTATTAGTGTTTAGACATCTTTCTACACATTTCTGTGTATTAATCATGATTTGATGAAAGCGTTAGTTTAATACTGTATAAGTGGTTTATTTTTGCTGGTCTCAAATTTTGAGACCTCTTTCCGAATTGTTTGATTTTATTTTTGTGGATCGAAATATTCATGATTTTGAATTATTTACTGTTTAATACCTCATTTAAGGTAGATCAGAGGACTTAAAACAAAACGATAGAAATTTTAATATTTTTTCTGTTATTGAAAGTTTATTTCATTTACTTCAAAATTTTAATAAAAAATCAATGTGTCACAGAACTGGTTTTTCCCTGAGAAGCTTCTGAAAATAGCCTTTTTAATATACAATGTAGTCTATTTAGGGCGAAAATACAATTTTAGAAATATTTCTAAGAATAAAACAATAGATTTTGGTGAAAAATGTAGTACAAAGTATGTTAAAGAAATCTCTTTGGAAATATGAAATAGAAATTAGGGGTCACTGACCATATTTTTGATAAGATCATAAAATGAGATTTTCCGCCTCATTATTTCTTTAGAATTATCTCCCCTTAATAAATTAAGATTTTTCAAAAAATGACATATTTTGTTAGCTATCAGCATAAATGTTGCAAATTTTATTTTTATCTTTTATCAATAAACTATTTAAAATCATGTTAACAACATTTTAATGGTAAATTCAAATTTTCATCAGATGTGCGACATGAATGCACAGTTTTAGACACTCGAACCACCTGAAATTATATTCAATTTTTGTAACTTTGTGATAACTGTGAAAAAAGCACAATTTTGGTGCTCACAAAAATAACCGCTTGTACAGTAGATTATCATGTTCAGAAATAAATGAGATATTGGACAAAATGACAAGACAATAGGAGGTAGTCTGATTCTGACAACATTTTAATGGGTGAACTTCTAAATTATTGCCGATTCTGGTTACTATAGAGCAGGCAAACTGCTAAAAAAAGGGTTGATTCTTACAACACTGCAACAGCTTAAATGCAAAGTTTTTTTGGTTTCTGGTTGTACTAAAGCAAGAGGTATCACTGTGACCAACAATATTTCAAATTTCAATATAGATCTACTTGAATAAAACAAAAATAACAAATTGAAGGGGATTTTGGAGATATGTTCATGATAAAAAGTTTTAACATATACAAAGTAAAACAAATCAAGGAATGATTCTTTTATTGTTGTTTTTTTGTCTGGTTGTCATTTTGATACCTGCATGATACATTCAGCAATGAGTAAATCACTAGCTTTCCAGATTAAGGAGGTTTGCTCATCATGTTTTGACATTTTTGTCAGATTTTCTTACTCCTCTACTTTCATTCTTTCAGAAGCATTATAATTTTTTGCCCATGGACCCCCTGATTGTTCCCTTTTTTAATTTTATACATATTTACAAGCTTTCTGTGAAATGTTTATTAAATCCTATTTATTTTGTCACATTTATTAATAGTTAAATCTTCCTATATTGTTAAACTTATGAAAAGTTCAGAGGAGTTCAGTTTACTGCCAACTTTTTAATCATTTATGTCTCAAAAACAGGATCATCGAGCTATCAATTTTTGCTACAGTTACTTCTTTCTAAATTTTCTATGGAAAAAATGTAATTTATCTAAATCCTAATTATTTTCAAATTGAGTAGTAATCCTTCCTAAATGAGCTATAATTAGTATGAAATTTGCTTTAACAATAGTCATTTTTACTGAGCATTGTCAACACTATAGAATTTTCTTACAAGATTGACATACAAAAAATCATACAAAGCACATTTACAATTTTCCGTTGTGCTTATAAATATTTTAGAATAGAAGAAAATATAACTCTCAGCAGCAAATATGCTAAAATTAAGAGTTTAACATAATTGTATTTTTATAGGAGCTAGGAAATTGAGGGTATGGAGCAGAGAATGTGAACTTGATTCCACCAGTGAAAATGTTGATGGAGTAGAACATGCCTTGTGTTGGAAGTATGTAAATTGTATATGTTTTATTTACATCTGATTTGAAAATGTCCAGATGTCAGGCCACTGCAAATGTTACATGTTGAAATGCCTAAAAATAAAAGTCGCAAAATTAAATTTAGTTCAGAATTACAAATGGCAATTTAATTGTTGCCTGCTGTTTATTTTCAAAATTCAGCAAAATGGCACATCTTGAAAATATGTCCACAAAAATATTTATAATAAATATTTAGTCAAAACACTGATTGCCGCGATTTAAAAACAACACATGTGCAAAAAAGTATTTTGTAATCGCAAGAAATGTTAAAGAAGTGAGAAACCTCTCGTATTTTTCCAAATTTCTAAGCATCATTGAATAGAATTTTTCACATTACTGTATCTTATTGAAAATAAGATTTCTGATATGATTTGGTGTCATTGGTCTCAAATTGTGTAAAATAAGGATAAACGTATGAGCAAGATGTGACAAAGATTGCATCACAAATGACTTTTCCAAATTACTCCCACCGCCAAATAGGATTTTACCATTGGTGCCGCATAGCATAAAAAAGGTGACCATGTCTAACGAAGTTGTGTTCATAGAAGACAACTTTTTTATTCTGATGTGATTTTGTTTTGTGACATAATTATGGGAAAAGCCAGATAAGGCGATTATTATAGGCAATCAAAGGGTTCATCATCATTGAGCATGATAGTTTAACATTTGACTTCTGCTATTAATGTCAATATTGTAGATTCTTATTTAATTGTGCAGTTGAAGCAATATTTGAAAACAATAGTTTCATCAATTGTTCTTGAAGACAAGTGTATCATGATATAACACAAGGAGTTGATTTCAAAACCTATTTATGTGTTTAAACAAGTGCAACAGAAGAAGTAAATGGACAAAATAGAACCAAATACAAAATGAACTTACACCAATAATTTGAGAAAAAAAAAAATTGAGGATTACATGAACCCATACAAGGTATTTGTGTCTGTGAGGTACATAAGATGCCCTGTAAACTCATGTGCTTTTATTTGTATGGGCTGACAAAGGGACAAATAAAAGAACGAACAGACAGACCTTTTTATTGTGGGGCATATAAACCAAATTAAAACAAAAACCACGAATATTAGGATCAGTAACTATGATCTTTTTACAGACCATCCGGAGGATTAATTACATCATCAATGAGAAAGCCAAACAGACATGAGATAATATTCTTTGAGAAGAATGGACTACGTCATGGGGAGTTTACTTTGCCTTTTAGTGTTAAACAAGTTGTGGTATGTATTTAAACTGAAAAAAAATGAAGAAATAATGTTCTAAATTTACAAAATATTTGATATTTCTTACAGTGTTTCATTATTCTGTTGAATTACTTTTGATAACATACTAAATCTTATGTATTGCATATTGCTGGATATGTTGATATGGAAACACAGATATTCACCTCAACCGATGATCTATTTGTATATTGGTTTACAGGACAATAAGACTATCCCAAAAAAATTATTTGTTTCTCAAGCCCCGCCTGCATTTCCAAAATGGTGGCCGCATCAAAACTTTTTTTGTTCCATTTCTACCAACTTTTTTTTTTGCAACTTTAATCTAAAGCTAAAAATTACCAAAAATCTTTAGTGTTTTTTCCAATATCTTAGTTATTAAACTCAGTTGTATCAAAAATGTGTTATAAAAGTGAAATCTAAATAAGATTTCAGTGACATCCAAGAAACAATAAAATAAAAATTAAAATTAAAACTGACAGTCCGCATCTTATTTAGATAAAAAGGCTTGAGAAACAAAACAAAACAATTTATTTTGAATGGACTAAAAAAGTCAATTCACTTCTCCTATTAGGCCATATCTTTTAAAATAGTTATCTACATGTTTCTATTATGAACTAGTGTAAAGCAAAACAACTCTCTATACAGTACAAGATGTTCAGGCCCAAAGAAGTTCTATTTAGACAAGTTAAATTGCATCTTATTAATGATAGGAACATTTAAATTGTTTGCAATTCTTGTCGGACTAAAGATGTATTAAAAGTTTAAAAGCAGAAATTAGGACCTGTATAGATTATAGAAAATAAACTGGACAAGCTGAAATGGAGGAAAAAATTGTACATTTCTGAACATATATTTATGTTGTTAACTCATTATAGGTAAAAGAAGTTTTATGGAATACAGATTCCACAGTATTAGCTGTATGGTGTGAAGATCTTGTAACAGATGATAATGGCCAAAATGATCTGAAATCTTATGGTAAGATATTACTTATCTACAGGTTTGGTTTTACCCTGGCTTGAAGATTGGATTTGGCTCTACCCCCAAACATGACAAAAGATAAGTATTGTTTTTTGTACCCTGCATTAAAGTCAGGGGTGTATAGGATTCATCTTGTCCATCATCCTTCAGTCTATCAGACTTTGGTCTCCGAATGATAACTCGAGTTTGCATTGAGGTCAAGATTTTTAATATTACTATCCATAAAATACATGTCAAATTGGATTTTCCTCATGATTTGTCCTTACATTCAGAGTTCTTGGCCTTGAATTGTGCAAAATCTGATATTTTGTGAACATGTTACTTATTATAAAATACAGGTCAAGTTCAATTTTCAGCGTGATCAGATTTGGTATTCTAGAGTCATTGCCTTTGAATTAAGTAAAATATGCAAATTTTTGGTTTTAAGATTATACAATTATTGCTATAAGTTTCATGGTTTATAGCTGAAAGCTTTCAGAAAAGTTGCAATTATTTGTGAACATGTTAATTACAATTCAAGTTTGATTTATTTTCTCTATACTTATGATAAAGCTTGGTCAGGTGGAACAGTTTATCCTAGTTCTTGCAATTAGTAGATTTGCTAATTGTTGGTGGTATCATATCATTATAAGCAGACCACCTTTCTATAGTTTATCCAATAAAGATGCCTCATGTCTGTAAATTATGAGAAGACCATCTTTATTGTACACATTAAAAAACTATATAAATCATGCATCTCTTATATATTTCAAAATTGCAAAATTTTATTAGATTTTGATCTTCTTCTAATGAAACCCATATGGAGTTCTTTGGTTTGTTACCAGATCTTTTAATCAAACACACAAAGTGCATATTCATTTACTTTGAAGCTGTTTTGTATTTAAAAAAAAATATGCAGGTTCCAGACATTAATGAACTTTTCCCTTTTAATGATATAGTTTTGAAATCAAAACCAATAAATGCTATCTTTTATGTAATAAAAGGTATTTAGAACTTTTTTTCACAAAATGTTCCATGCTGATTTTCTTATAAGCATTTTAATCGGGAAAAAATGCCATAAATTTTGATGTTAAAGAAAATTAACATGAAATTTGCTGTTTCATCTTATTAACACTTCAGGACAAAAAGGTCAAGTTATTTTTACATGCTGTATCCAAAAATTTAATGGAGTTTCTGAAAAATCGATAGGTCAAACAAGGTCAAACATATGTTGCATGATGAAATATACAAGATTACATAAAAGTACATGTCACCCATTGTGTAAAAGTACATTGTGTTACTAAAATTAAAATTTGTGGACAAAAATAGAACTCAGGTAAAAAACATGAAAAAGGTGCAATCATATGTTGCATGATGAAATGTACATAATGAGCTTAAAGTACATCCATGTTACTAAAATTATCACTGGGAAAAAAGAATAGAACTGGTTCAATCATAAACTGCATGATAATCTGACTTGTCTTAAAATCATATGTTGCCAATACATTGCTTGAGGTGAAAATAATTTTGAAAATCACCATCTTTGAATTTTATTTGGACAACAATGCAACCTACATATACATTTAAAGAAGATGACTGGCTATTATTATTGTTTTATCACATATCAAATTTATGCAAATGAAGAAATATTATATGTTATTTGGGATTGTAATGCAACATTTATATAACGAAAGTTTTGATTGGTCAGAACTGACCGTCAATTCCAACATCTACACACCTGGGACATGGTAGGTTCCCCGTTTAGTCTGGTTCCTTGTATGGTTACAAATAAACAAGTTAAAAATAGAACATGAAATCGATTAATGGCTTTTAATTGCATTACAATTGCAATAACAGTACATTATTTGAATATCCGAGGGCGTCAATCTTGATTTGACGGTCAAAATATCTGTTTACAGGCTCTGCTACGCGTCGCCTGTAAACTGCATTTTGACCGTCAAATCTATGATTGACGCCCTCAGGTATTCAAATAATGTACTGTTATTACTTAAATCTTCACAGGGGATACTGGTTCATATTCGCTGTCTGTGTTTTATATCCCCGAGCTGTCAGGCGAAGGGGATATAGGGCACAGACAGGAAATATGAACCCTTATCCCCTGTGAAGCCCGAATACCGTAACATTTATATTCTGCTAGAAGTGCTATAATTTTTCTATCAAAAGCGTTTGAAAATTGTGATTTTGCTACCACGGGGATACGGTCTCATATCCCCTGTCAAGGTAACCAAATTGCAGGATTTACCTGGATATTTCACTTCAGCAGAATATAATATCTTTCCTTTCAAGTTGTTGATTATCATAGTTCTACAATCAAAAGGGTTAAACTTTTATGTTTAACCCTTTAGATAGTAGAACTATGATAAACAGCGACTTGCAAATGACAGATTTTATTTCTCTAATTATGAAATTAATGACATTTTAAGGTAGATTGACACTAATACACGGCGCATTCGATTGGCGCATTTGCGAAACACGAGTTGGATGCAGAACATATTTATTTGGCCTTTTCATTGTGATGTCATAATAGATCGACATACTCTTCCCCTCGAATTTGCTCCTTTTTCCCATAAATCTTTTCTACTTCATTAACTATATAAAATATCTGTCTAAATCAAACAGTGACATGTAGATTTTTAAGTTCAACATAAAGCTGAAGTGTATACCTCTGAAATATCAACAAATAAAAAAAAATCTTTCTGATATTTATTTCATATGAAAGCTAAATAATAAGCATGTTGTCACAGTTCCCTATATATTCTTTGTATATATATTTCTGAAAAATACTGAATTTGGCCTGATTTTCAAAGCCTGATAACAGAGAAAGATGATCAGTGACATATCATTTTTATTTTATTTTTTGAACAAATGGACTAAGACCTTCAAAATATCTCAAAATAAACAAATTCTGACTGATTTTTAGCTCACCTAGCTAAAGCCAGGGTGAGCTTTTGCCATCACTTGGCGTCCGTCGTCCGTCGTCCGTCCATCCGTCCGTCCGTCCGTCCGTCGTAAACTTTTCTTCAAAAATCTTCTCCTCTGAAACCACTGGGCCAAATGAAACCAAACTTGGCCTGGATCATCACCAGGGTATGTAGTTTAAAAAATGTGTTCGGTTAGTCCGAGGACCAAACAACATGGCCGCTGTTACTAAAAATAGAACGTAGGGGTAGATTGCTGTTTTTGGCAAATAACTCAAAAACCGTAGC